>JAOBRG010368459.1:0-26579 GCA_027574985.1 Umimayanthus nakama | reverse complement strand
AGTGTAAGTTATTGTTACTGTTATTGTTTATTGACCAATGGAATACTTCGTTCTCAGAGTAGAGCCTTACTGTTTTAGTTTGGTTTAACAGTAAAGGGAATGCACAAAGGTTGTAAGTTAAGCTTAAATGTGTAGCAAAAGTAGTATCAAACACAGATAAAAACAAACCTCTTCGTGTTCCCGCTATTTCCAATTATAATCACTAACATATTTGGACTTTTTTCATTTTCTATAAATACAGCAGAAAAAAATCGTTGTCATTTTTTAAAAGTAAGGCTGTTTTTACTTATGTTTCACGTGATTTTGAAAACAATTTGGATTCATGTAATCTTTATTCATAACTATAGCATTGTACAATTTTAATAGGGGTAGAGATATTCCTCAATGTTTTTGGTTATTTAAACATGTAAAAAGTTTTTCTTGAATACTGAACTCCCATTTTGTGTTTTGTCTGCGTACAGGCAACCGTCGTGGCTAGAAAAGCTCACGGTAAAAGATGAAACAGCGATACAGGACCAGCTGAACGAACTGCGGATTACGAAACTCGTCAAAACTGGAATAAAGACTTTTATGTTTTGTTTTGTTCTTAATTAATTATAGTTTTAATCTTCGTTGGACACAATCTCATCATTAGAATTTGCATCTGAGAACTGTATTTTGCAAGACTTAGTAACCTTGTTTTGTAGAGTATTTTAGTATAGAGACTGCTAAAGAAATAAGAAGTAGTTTTCAATTTTTTTGTCTTGATCAAGCCATTTCAAATCAGCGCAGTGTAACAGTTACTTAGATAAACCATTAGGTAGAATTGATTCAAAGCGATGTACCTGCATTTTAAATAAACTTTGAGCAAAAACCCTGTCTCTCATGTCTGAACCTTCAACAGTCATGTTTGGTATTTAATGATACACATGAAAAAAATTCTCGACTCTTATTGGTTGAAAGCAATGAATTTTTTTCCTACAAAGTGCAAAAAAGACAAACAAAGTGCAAAAATACTTAACAAAATACAAACTGCAAAAGAACTTGCAAACATTTCCCTCCTTGAGTTTCAGAATTTTGCTGTTTGAAAATATGGCTGCGAACTATCCACTGATGATTGGCAAGGGAGTCTGAACTGTTTGCAACTTGTTGTGGTTGCATGAACAAATTATTCATCAGATGACAAAAAGCGCGTCCGGCAAGTTGTCTTCAAAATCTTTTCAAGGGTATCATTAAAAGGAAGTTATAGGACTTTTCTCATTTAGTTTGGAGCTTATTTGCACTCTTGGATTTTTCGGGCTAACGCAATTTTGATGCTTTCTGAAAAACCTGTGCAAATAAATTCCAAACTGAACTCAAAGCCGTATAATTTCCTATCCATACTGCTACTACGATCATCGTTATCCTTTCATAAGATATTATGCATGGTTCTTAGAGCCAGTTATAGTTTTATTTCTTCGGAGAACGTTTTTGAGCTAGCTTCTTCTTATATCGGTTGTGTTTTAAGTTAATGCATTCTGACGGAGACTCTATTCTATCAAAGTTGAAAACGTGTTTTCCTTCATGCTTTAGAAGGCCGGCATACAGCCAATTTCCCTTAGACACTATTTTTATTAGAACGCGAGGCTGAAAAATGCCCAAAATTTAAGAACATGCTAAGAATCTTCTTGATACTGGACGAGGCTGTGGAAGTAGTTTGTTTCTCGGCTAACGTTCTTCAGTGCCACATCGCTGGTTGGAATCGAAGCTTCAAATCTGTGTTTTAGTACATCCAGTTTTACATGTAGGTAAAAGTATTATCAAACTATATTGGTTATTTTCAATAATCGATGCAATCGAAAGAGGACGGACGATCTACTTTCATAAATATTTAAAAGTATTGAAAGTATAGATCTGTGGAAGCATAAAGCGATATTTATACTGAATTAATGAATCCAAGTTTCACCGAGTAATGGCCTTTTACCCCCACAAGGGAATGGATCTAGGAAAGTTTGCAGTAGCAAAACGGTGTACTGAAGCGTATCCTTTAAATTTCAAATGCTGCCTAATATATTTTACTCAATCCGTACCCGCCCCTTTTTCCTTTGCCGAATGCTATTACAATACTCGTTCAGCCTCATTTGTCCGTTTCCAGTGCTATTTTCTTTCTGCGTTGTTTGAAATATCTGCAGAGTTTCCCTTGTAGAAGACGTCATCTTATCTTTCCTTCAGAGGTTTGCAGGTTTCGGTTGTCTCAGTTGGACATTTTGTTCTTCAACTCTGTGTAGCGTGTTTCAATTGCAGCCCTCCCCACCATTCATCTCCTTTAAACCCGTCTTCATGCATTTACTACACAACAAATACCACTATCATACGTTCTCCTCACTAACGCTAAATCCCCCATACATGTGGAGATATCAAAACAATTATTGTGATGTAAAAGTTTCTTTTTGTTATCAGTTTGTGTTTCAAATAAAACTTTTATGTCGACCCACCCCCTTCACGCTTACGGCTCTCGTGAAATTGCTTGCCAAGGTTTTGTCACGAAGCTTTCGGCCAAAAGTATATCTAGACATAAAAAGGGCCTCATTTTATCGCAAAAACGCCTACTTTGGTTTGGAAGATCGCTTTTTTTTCATTGCGACAATTTATCACAAGCAATTTTTCTGTGCTCACAAAACGCTGTTGTAACATTGTACTATGGCGTGATTTTTTGACAGCCTTTTCGGTCATTTCAGCTTGGCTTGTAATTAACACAGAGACTAGCGACTCCCTGAGATGTCGCGTCGTCTAAAGATTCGGACTCGTACCCAGTCTTTTTACTTGAAAAGAAAAAAGAAAACAAATAGAGACTGAAAGTTAATGCTGGGAAGGGAAGAAAGGAAGCGAATGGCAGAATTCGAGTCAGGAGTACGGCTGACCAAAGATGTGTGCAAGATGTTTACGCGCTGTTCACCACGCTGTAAGCGAAGGCAAAATCGCTTGCTACATCCCGGACTGCAAAGAAAAAAAGACATTTTATGGAGAGTTTGAAACAGGGGGGGATCGAAGTGTCAGTTGTCTGTAATATTTTGACCATTTGTTAGTAGTTTAATATTTTTAGGCCATTTGTCAGTTGTCAATAAAATTTTCGTTTGTCAGTAAATTTAAAATTGCTGTTGATGATAAGCAGATATACTGTTTATAGCGTTTTTAGCCGCTTAGGATCCTAGAAATACGAGTTTTAACGCGTTGCTCTACTTTTGTCACGCTAACTGGATGAAGCACCGCTCGACAAACTTAAGACTCCTGATCAGACCCAAGGAATATATTTATGTCCTCGTCGTCTGAATCTGATTCGAATTTGTCTATTTGCACATCTCCCATTTCTGAGTCATTGACAAATGCAACACCGTGGGCAGTAACGTTCGTATCTGTACTTGCACTGTTGTGCACTTGAGCTTCTCTTCCCTGTGTCCCTCTCGTTGGGATAGTGGTCCTCAGGTGCGTCGAACTGCCTCCCCATCGAAATCCAGGGATTGACCTGGTATGGCTGCTTGGGGTGCCATCTGATATACCACCGGAGGAGGGGCGCCAGCCCTGTCCTTCGTAGTTTCGCTGCGCACAGTTTTCTGTCGCACTGGCCGGTAGTTATCCAGCTACTCCTTCATCTGTCTTTCTGTCTCAAGTGTGACTTACTCGGCGAGCAAAGGAGCCATAAAATACTGCGGACAGTGACATGGTGGAATCCGGAACAGTGTAGTAGGGTCTGTCAAGAGTGAAACACTTTCCTGGCTAGAAATTTGTTCTTTTAGGGATTCTTTTACAACAGTTCCAAAGTCTCTTGCTTGAAGTGCGTTACGGCATGAAGATTCTCAACTTGGGTTGTAAGAAGTGCCGCAAAGTTTACACTCTCAAAATACTGGGGGTTTATACATTCAGCACAGTCCTTTCTTCAGTAGTTCAAGCGATTGCTGTGTCTTGTTCAAAGCCGTACTTTCAGGGCCATTGGTTGCCGAACTCGGGTTGAGATTTCTTTGCTCCATCACTTTGGCAACGGTGGTTTGCATGTAGTCATGTATCTCGGTAATATTTTGTTTAGCTTGCTCGAGCGTTGTTTTCCTTTGTCGATTGTCCTTTAGCGTGTATTCCGAAAGTGTCAAACAAGCTACCAATCATTCCCAGAAATTTTCCCGTTTCAGCGAGACCTGACAAAATCTTGATTTTGCCAGCAGCAACATCAGTAACAAGTAGAGTCTGCTCAATCGAGAAAATGCCCTGCACCTAAGAAAAAGTGCAGGACTGTGGCGTTCCATCTTGTTGGCAACAGGATCATACTTTTTCACCTGATGCGCGGTTTGATCAGAAAGACGATAGTTCCTGCAATCTCTGTCATTCTTGAAACATCCGCATTCTACTCTGTGTTTCGAAAAACTTTATCCTCCTCTCCTGATTCCAGTCTGCACCTATACATACTTCCCTGGCTCGAAGTGCTTGGTGTGCCTGAGAAATAGTCCAGCTGGCCCAAAACCCACTCTTGTCACGTCAGGAGGATACCTGGCCAGCTCTGTGGCTGTCCCATTGATAGTAACACCATCAATACATATGTCAACGTGATTTGGATGATGGCTCTCCTCTCACCGTCACTGCACAGCAGATCATCTTCACCGGCAGTACAAGTACTGGTGGCTTAAAGAGCGGAGATCGAACTTGAACCTGGTCTAATCGTTTTATCTTATCGGCAGTTTGACGCAAATGTTTCTTCAGTCTGTCACGTTGGTACGGTTCCTCCAGTGTCAGATTTCCTAACCAGTGATTTCTCGTCAACTTGTACACGTTTCTTGAAATCGCAAAAGGATATAGCTCCCGAATCATGCTCTGCAATGGCATAAAAAACAACTCCCTAAATTCTTTAATAATAACCTTCGCTACGCCAGTGAGGTAAAGCGTTACAATACTAGTTATACCACCAAAGCTAACTTCTATAAAGCACGTTTTAGAACACATATTAGTAGGAAAACTACATACCAAAACAAATGAAAGATTCTAATAAATTAATTCACAAAATCTTTAAAACAAGTGCTAAATATTAATCTCAAAGGCAATTAATCGATATTCCCTGTAAAACAATTTATTTTACACGTGACCTATGACGTAGTAGGTATTGCGCAATACCTTTTTTGAAATCTAAGATGGCGGCCGTGTACTTTGCACTTTCTCAAAATTGATAGCTTCTCTTAGCCAATTTGCATTTGAAAACGTTCAAAACAGAACAAAAACAGTTTTAGTTACGCTATTAGCGTTAAATATTAGGAATTTGAGTAAAATTTGAAAGCCAGAGATTAAAAGCTTATATAAGGTTTGAACATCAAACTTGCGCTAAAAAAACTCTATTTAAAATACTCGATTTCTTTAAAATACTGTTATTTATGTTAAAAAGGAAATTTTAATTACATTTTGCACCTTTTAATTGTCGATTTTTTAAGTCAAAAACGTCTCTAAACCTTTCTACATTGATTAAGAAAATTTTAGTGAAAATCGAAAATTTTGACAGTTTGACGTATTGATGACGTCATATGCCAATTAACTACGCTGAATTAATTAGTTTATGATTCTCTACTACCTCACCAAATTTCATTTCATTATCTTTTATAGTTTTACAGTTATGGGCCGCGGGTACTCCCTTGCCCCACCCCCCCCCCATCCTCCAAATTTAACCACCCCAAAAAAGCCTAGGCGGAATAGGGTTAAGACAATCTACGCCGTTAGTATGCCCCTCATCCTGCTTCTCGCCAAGCAAAGCAGCAGACAAGGTTAATAAAACTATGACATACATTACAAATTATTCGAAATCCGGTCTTACGAGGTGCTAACAATTTAAATATTTCTCTGGTTCTGGTAAGTCTTTATTATATTTATTAATACTTGGTAGTATGCAGGAAAAATGCATAAAAGACCCTATGTCAGTCATTCATCTAATCATTTTCATCTACATGCATAAGGAAGAAGGGATAAACTAACGAGTAACTTATCTCGCCGTATGAACTATCCATTATCACAACATCGTCTTCCTGCGACATTTCCCGAGAAGCGGCCATTCACTGTTTCGTACGATTATTTAACAATAAAGCAATTTTCGGCGAAAAAAACATTTCTAAACTTATCTGAAGCTGCGAGAGAACTTTCTGAACACAATACACAAAAAATAAGAATAAATAAGGTTTATGACAAAAACGTTTTTCCTTGCATGACTAATTGAGACGCAAACCCTTTGAGATATTTCTTTCGCATACACCTTTTTGGCCATAAAGAATGCAAAGACGCTCCAAATGCTATTTTTCTTCCATTGTACGTCAGAAATAAATTTTGCAAACATTTTAAGAGGCCGATTGTAAGGGCATGTTTAAACGAGAGTTTTCCTCCCGAAAAGAAAATCATCCCTGTATGAACTCATACCTGTACCTACAAATTGGACAGTGGCTTCCTTTTCGGTTTTCCCCCATTCCCCCCTGCCCAACGCTGTTTTGCAGGTTCAAAAAAAAAATTGAAAGAAAAGTCGACATTATTGTAGGAACATTGAAAGAGGGGAAGCGGGGGAGGGCTTTCTTTTTAGGTGTCCAGAGGTTTATGGCTGAGATTGTATTCCATATATACGCTGGGAATTTCGATGGACCTTTTCAAGCTTGCTACGCTATAGCTTTTGAAGGATAATTGTAATTCAAGCAGCCCAAATTTAAACAAACTTTAACTACCGATGGAAATCATTAGCAAAGAGATGGGCCAAAGTAACAAAGTTCTGAAGTTTGTAAAAGAAAAAAAATCGCACACGTTTGAATAGCAGTTTGTTTGGCGTTGTGCACATGTCTACGGTCACGCAGGGAGCACAACGCTGCACCACGATGCTATACCATAGGTTCAAAACTGTTTATCTGGGCCTAAATAAAATATTTTGGAAACTATTAAAGCTTGACACATTACCTTATAAACCGCTAAAATACAGTGTTAAGGTTTCTGAATTTAAGCAAACGATGGCCTCAAACGCTACCGATTTTAATGGTGAACCGTACAGACTGAAATTAATAGAGGATATATCAATTCTACTTGCTCTATAGCAACAACGCTACACCATTCGTAATCGCTTCTCGCAACTCCGATTCTTTCCATTTGGTAATTTAAACAAATCAAACTATAAGTTTATGCCAACATGATTTAAACTACACCATTTTCAATGTAATTTCGCAGCTGTCGCGGCCGTAATAATTTTATTTAATATGGTGCAGCGTCCATGCTGAACCGCCGGTTTCATGATGTGACTCTGCAAGATGGTCGAGATTCTAATGACGTAAAACGACACTACATATTTGGCATAACTCGTTCAGACAATCATTGGACAGTGGTTTCCTTTTCCCCCGTTCCCCCGGCCAAATGTTGTTTTGCAGGTTCGAAATAAAAATTTAAAGAAAAGTCGACATCATTGTAGCAACATTGAAAGAGGGGAAGCGGGGAGGGCTTTCTTCTTAAGGTGTCCAGAGGTTAATGGCTGAGATTGTATTCCTTATATATGGTGGGAATTTCGATGGACCTTTTTCAAGCTTGCTACGCTATAGCTTTTGAAGGATAATTGTAATTCAAGCAGCCCAAATTTGAACAAACTTTAACTACCGATTGAAATCATTAGTAAAGAGATGGGCCAAAGTAACAATGTTCCGAAGTTTGTAAAAGAAAAAAAATCGCACACGTTTGAATAGCAGTTTGTTTGGCGTTGTGCACATGTCTACGGTCACGCAGGGAGCACAACGCTGCACAACGACGCTATACCATAGGTTCAAAACTGTTTATCTGGGCTTAGATAAAATATTTTGGAAACTATTAAAGCTTGACACATCACCTTATAAACCGCTAAAATACATTTTAAAGGTGAACCGTACAGACTGAAATTAATAGTGGATATATCAATTCTATTTGTTCTACATGTATGAAGGCTGGTTCACATATGATCGCTCAAGATCGCCGGATTGCTAAAAATGCTGCCAAATCCTGTCGAGTTTTGCAGCGACACAGTTACATATGTTTGGAATACATACAAAGGTATTAGGTTAAAGAAGACATTCCGCGTGTTCTATTCCAAGGGAACCATCAGTATTATTTTTGACTACTTTAAACACAATTTGTAACGCCCACTGTCACAGAAGATCCCATTTCATCAGCAAATAGGCTGGCAGTGTCCACTTGCCGCTTCACAAAATGACCGGTCTTGGTACCTCGACAGTTTGAGATACACTCTTTCTTTTTTGTTGCCGAGCGAAGCATACATGAAGTAGCAACTCAGTTCCATCGCATGGCAAGAAAAATTTCGATTGACCGATTCCGTATGTTTGTCCGCCCGCACTCGTTCCCAGGTTCTCGTCTTCTGGGAGCGTTCAAAACGTGTTTGACAGGTTCGTGAACCAGTCTGACGGCATCTCTCGAGTAGCGCGGTCCAGTTTTTTGCTCAGCAGTAGTGGTTGTTGTAAAACTAGTAGATACATGATACATCCTTAAGTCTTCGCTTTTATGTATCTGGTGTTGTAGGTAGCGTGTGCGATCATGATTTCGACTCCGTTTTCGAGTGACAGCTGTATTTTCAGAATGAGGTTGATGGATTCTAATAACGGCTTCCTCGCCCTCACCAATTGTCGAAACAACAACCAATTACAGTTATCGGGACTACACTACATTAAACCTGGCCAACCACTCGTCAAACAACTGTGACATGCATGCTTTCAGTTCTTTCCTTCAGTCAAATCTGCACTTAATAACGGGGAATAACGCCCAGCGTGGGGGAGTAAATTTTGGCGGCTTTTAAAACGGGGACCAGATGACAATAACAAAAAATGAAAGGGGTGAAAAACTTTATTAGCAGTAAAATTTAGGCCATCCACCCTAGAAAGTTGCGAAAGTTCACGGCAGCACTTTACTGACGAGTCGTTACTGCTAGTTATAAAATTAGGTAGTAGTATTATATAGAAATACCGAGGCTGAAAATTGCGAAATTTAAGATAAAACCTAAGGCTGTAATTGAGAAATGAATGCAATTTGGTGCGTTTAAATCTTTAGATGCAATGATATGTTTGAACTTAACTGTAATATAGAAATATAAAACGAGTCCGCGCGCTATGTTGAGTTATAGAAGCACGCGGGAATTTGTAAGTACACGAGAGAGTGTTGAGTAGCACGAGGCGCAGCCGAGTGCTTCTCTACACTTCTCGAGTGTACTTTCAAATTCCCAAGTGCTTCTATAACTCAACATAGCAAGCGGACGAGTTTTATATTTCTTTTATAAAATAAGCCAAATAAACAAGCGTTAGAAAAACCAAGCAAACTTCAACTTCAAGTTTTATTAGTGCATATACTTTTCAAACTACAGCTAACGGAAGTTTTCGATAAAGTCGTTTCATAGTACACTTTTAAGACGCTTAATTTGAATCGGAATCTAGCACTTATTCTTCAACAAGAGCACAAACAATAGTCCAGTTTGTTGTTGAAATAAATAACAAAGAAAAATTAGGTCTAGGTTATGTACTTAGCTGTTCATGGTGTCTATCTCACTAAATTCCAAGTACTGGCTAGAGCAACTTCCTCGGTGCTGATAGTCGATGAACTACAAAATAGCTTTTGACGAGCAACATCAAGCTTGTTCCTGTATTAAACACTCTGGTTCAGAATATTGTACATTTCCTTTTTGTTTGGTGTTTTAAGTAGCTATTTGAAGTGATTGTGTAAACAAGCTTCATCACTCATCTTTGCGAGCTTGAAATTCAACTCTTCAAATCAAGTTTTATAGAAACTTTGTTCCTCGTCACCGTTGTAAGCTTCAAAAAAACACTTGCTGATGTTTTGTTTCTATCTGTCAGTGGGCTTTTCTTCTAAACCCGAGTCCCTCCTTTTAGACCAGCTAAATCATTCAGTTTAGTTCCTTCGCACTTCATACTTCTGCATGATTTTTACTTCAAATGCAAAGGAGTGAACAGGCGACAACGCTGCCGACGCGTCGCCAACTTTGGCGACAAAAGTTGCTAGCTTCCTGCCTTTCACAGGCAATTTGGTGTTTCAAAGACGGTGTTGCTGTTTTGAATTTTAAATTCTTTTATAAAAACTAATTTAAAAGTCAATTAAAGGCAAAGACTTTGGAAAATCTTTCCATCTTCTTTCATATTTCGGGAATGTACGAAGGAAAAAATATAGTTCATGTGGTGACGTAGGCAGACACACTCTATTCGGATTTAGAGTGCATCACCACAGCCAATCAGAATGTGTGTTATATCTGCTTTATTTTATAAACTGAAAATATTCTTTTTTCTAAACGGCAAAATTGCAACGAACGACAATAAAGCAGGTGCATAATGTAACGCGTTACACAATTAGAATCCAAACACTTGTAATTGAAACCACAATCACCCTTAAACGGAAATGCCATAAGCTATAATATAATATATTGTACAACAATATTCTACGCCTAAAATTGGCAGAAAAATAAAAATGTTCAGCATGGGCCGGAAAAAAACAATATTCAATTTAGTGTTGTTAGAGTATTCCCTGAAATACTACTGTTTTAATTTTTCATGGTGTCGTTCGACATGGAATTTGCTTCTGTCATTTCCTTGGCAACAACGACGACAGTACTTGTATTTACTGCAGGTAATTCGAAAACTTAAGAACATTGAATTTAAGTCCTACATGAAAAGGTTTGTTTCATACATACATGCATACACGCTTTATTTAAACACGGTAAAATCT
The DNA here is from genome assembly GCA_027574985.1 of Umimayanthus nakama. NCBI lineage: Eukaryota > Metazoa > Cnidaria > Anthozoa > Zoantharia > Parazoanthidae > Umimayanthus > Umimayanthus nakama. The sequence goes on along the minus strand of JAOBRG010368459.1, from coordinate 15,866 downwards.
TCAGTAGCTACACTATATATATCAATATAACAAACACAGGATGTTGAGTTTCCGGTAATCCGATTGGCTCTCTACTCTCGGTATAAATCCTACAGTATATACTGTAATTTGTCTAAATATTGAAACTGGCAATATTATAAAGGAAAATTTTCACACAAGAAGGCCGAAAACTCGAGTGTATAAAAAACAAAGTTCGAGATATTTTTATCCAGTATTTAATGAAACAATTATTCCACTCACGCTTATTGGATATGAGCTTATGATAGCACAGGCAGCCCTAGCTTATAATGCGATACTTGCAAAATGTCTTTCATTTTATAAAGACTTTGTATTGGAGATTAACGCATTTCTCAAAAATCCTAAATCACTGCTATTATTGTGGAAATAATTTTCAACTACCTTCAGTTCACATTGTGCCTGTGTGTTATGTGAATTTTGAGCGCGATTCGAGGAGTATTTGAGGGAGAAAATCGAGGGGGGAAATTTGGATGCGGGAGGTGAAGAAAATGAGGAAAAGGCCGAGCTCTGAGACGCCAAGCTGCCCAAGATCACTCCACAAATCGTTCTCTCCTCGCGAGGGAAAGTCCCGAAAGGCAATAAAGTACGTATACATTTCCATAAAGCCAAATAAATTATACATCATATAATTCTGTTTCGGCGATGGAAAGATTCTAGAAGACGGAGAAATTCAAACTCAATCAGCTGATCTGCTGCTCTTGTTTGCTTGACCCGGAGTCGCCGACAACGACCGTTACACAGAACGTGGTGTCCGATTTCTTCCAGCCCTCTGATTGGTCCCTAACAAACAATTCACTCGCTGACAAACAACACCGCTCTACCGGAGGAAGCGTACATTTTCGTCACGATCGCCCCGCGGTATGACAGTTCCATTGTATGCAAACTGCTGCAAACTTATTACCATATACATGTTCTGGATCCAAAATTTTAAATTTAGCTTCACCCCCTTTCTAATGCATATCCATTCTGGCTTTGCATGATGTAAACTGAAACTAAACTGTCATTATCTTTTTTTTTCAATTATAACTTTCAGGCTAATTTATATTAGCTGCTGATAAATCCCTTAACCCTATCTAGCCTGGGCTTTTTGGAGGTCTCGCAGCCTGGGGGGGTTGGTCAACCCCCCCACCGTAACTTTTTTATTATACATCCAAAAGATGTGAACCTTAGGTCAATTAATAAGTGGCGTAAGCTCTACACAACTGTGGTATCAATTTGCAATTAGAGCATGTGACGTCATAATGACGTCACCACATTTGTTTCTTTCGCCTATGAAAAATCAATAGGAAACCGACATACTCGGGTATATTTTAATGAAAAAGTCACAGAGTCACTTTGTGATGGTTTGAACAACAATATAACTATGGTATAACGTCATCAACGAGTTCATAGACTGGCCAATTACTTGTCAATTTCGGTTTTTGTTCAAATTCGACCAAAACGACAATGAGAATACTTAAGTTCCATTAAAGTGTAAAATATTAGGATAAATTAACTGACCAGTTAACCACGTGACTTGTATAACCTGTGACGTCATCGTTTTTGTTAGTATGCTACCGTTGCCATGACAACATTGTACTTGTTTCATTTTTGTCTACAGTTTTGACAAAATGTTCGGACAAGAAACAAAAACAGCTTCTTCTGACACATTTAATCATCACCTAAAATGACAACATAAAACTGCTCTATCTCCGTTGCTTTTCAATAATTTTAGTAAAAATTTTGTATACAGAAAAACAAGTGTCTAGACTCTTTCATTGCAATGTATGATGATTATACGTACAAAATAAACGTATTTAGGGTATTTTTTAGAAATTAGTAATTAGTTTACCCACAATGCACCATTTTCCACATAATTGTATTAATTAGCAGGATTTATTAAAAAAATAAGTTACAAGGGATTTTTTGTAGAATCTAATTAACTATGAATAGTTTGGAAATATTATTAAAAACCACAATACTCAAAATTTCGAAAACACCCTTTCATTTCACGGTTACCATGGCAACAGCACACGTCATGTGCTAGTAAATTGCATGTCAAAAGATTCCATTAAAAAATTTTAGGAAAAGTCGTGAAGTTTCATAAATATTCTCCAAACCGTGTAGAAGTTATGGCCAAAAAAACCCTTGAGGGTTGATTCAACCCCCCCGGCTAGATAGGGTTAACTAATCTGACATGCAGACTAAGGTAAATAAAAAACATCAGTTGGTTGGCATTAGAGTGGTCAGCATACAACAGGAAACTGCAACTGAGAAAATTTTCCTTCTTCAGACTGATTAAGGTACTTAAAATTAGTTGGGTTGTAAGTTCTGGATCTTTCAACATTAATTTACTGGGTTCAATAGTAACATTACTTAAGAAACAATAAAAACTGTAGCTTGGAGATCATAAGTCGGAAGTAAGCTATTGTGCTCGCTCCTAAATCTATTTTTATAAACTCTAAACGTGCACTAAACACAGCTAAAAAAGTTTTTGTTTACAATGCTCCATCTGAACGATGCAAAAGATGTTATGAATACTACAGCGATCAAAAGAGACAATGCTTTCCAATCTTTAAGTGTCTGTGTGACTTTAGTTTTCAATGCCGCAAATAAAATGTAAGTTGCTCTAAATTGTGTAGAAATAGGAGTAGCAAGAACAGAGTAATAGTTAGCTCAAGAATACTAATTCTAGGCAATATTTTCTTGTCTTAGTACAGGTAGTAACGGTTGTTGAATTCTTTCACAAACAAATGTGGACTATTGTGAGAGCTATAGGAGGAGGGGGAAGGTGGGGTGGATGGGTTGAGGAAAGGGTGTGTGTCCGTGGCTTATTGAAACAAAGCTTTGTGGACTACAGTTTAGAAACGCCAGCTATAATTAGTTTTTGCAAATTCCTGCTGATCTAAAAAGTTGATAAATTTCTTGTCTTCGAAAAACAAAACGAAGAAATGTTAAAAAAAACGATAAAGAAACTCGGCCTTTGATACAAATGAAAGCATGTTTTAGAATTCGGTTTGGCAAAGCAAGATCTTTTTCAGGCCGTATATTCAATGTTAAACCTCGCACTTGCTCATGAACTGTAGCATTAGTATTTTGTTCAAATTCTTTGGATTAAATGCCGTTGTCGTCACGCAATCCTTTTCTTCTTTGTTCTGTACTTTTTCTAAGAAATTCTTTAAAGTTTGACACAGTGTAAAACATATTTATGGCCGTCACTTTGGATTTCTTAGAAACGTTTTGTACAGTACTTATGACGTTACACACACGTACACTTAGTTCCGATGAAAACAGACGCAACAATGTTGGCCAACAACACACAACATTATAAGGCCCAACATGTTGCGTCAGTTTGCATGGAACCACAACAATGTTGGCACTTGTTGCAAGTAGTTTGAAACCTGTCAAACTTTTAGGCCAATGCAAACGGACACAAGATTGTTGACCAAAAACCTCCAAAAACACGCAACAATGTTGTGACTTGTTGCGTCCGTTTGCGTGTTACTCTAGCAGCCGTAACCCACAAAACGTCGCATTGTGTTAAAGACTAAAGAATATAGGAATTGTTTTAAATAGTTTGCTAATAATTGTAGAAAATTACCAGAAAAAAATAAAGTCTGACCAATTATGCCGTCAAAAAGGGCGTTGCCTTTGCAACAAGTGATAGCCTTGATGCGAATTAACGTTTTCCAGAACCTTGTTCTATGATAAATTTTGGGAAACGTCATCAGATTCGGTGGTTATTTCATCAACATCAAAAAAGTTATCGATGGTTGAAACGAGCGCTGTCACTTTCCTCTACCGCAGAAAGTCGGGCATATAGTATATTATAAATTACACTAAAATGTATAGTAAAAGAAGCAACAAAGAATAAGAAATCAAACTTTGTTCGTAATAATTTTAGTTCCACATCAGGTCACTGCTACATTTATTCTCGCTTCAAGATTATACCTTTAATATGATAAACTAACATAGTAAGTAATCAATTTTTATCAAATAGAATATTTTTTTGAGCTATTGGCCGAAATGTAGCTGAGAGATTCCGGAAATCCTTAACAAGCATGGGCTAAGATGATGATCTCGCGTACCCTTACCAATTATAATGACTAATAATCTTTAGACATTGGTCTTAAGAGTTCATTAAAGAATTATTTTGTTTTACAAAAGTAATAAGGGGTTTCACTTACGCTTTAATTTATCAATAAGGACTTTTTGATATAATTTTCGGTCGATATAATCAATATATATTGCTACAATTTTGTATAGTTAGATATTTCTCAACGTTTACCAGAGTTTTGTTATATAAGCACACAATAGGCTTTTCATAAATATAACTCTTTACCTGTGTTTTCCCTGTGTACACACAACTACAACAAGAACCATGGCAAGAAGACCCACGGTGAAGGGTGAAACACCTGGTACGAGACGAACGAGCCGTGGATTATGAAGCTCTACAAAACAGGAATAACTATTGTATTTGTTTTGTTTTCATAGTTCCAACCTTCGTAAGACACAGTTAGAGTTTGTTTAGAATTTGTATCTGAGATTTGTAGTTCCCAAGTTTTTGTAACCTCGTTTAGTAGGTAAGTTTCGTTAAGAGAAATGCTAATGAAGTGAGAAGATGTTTTTTTTTGTTTTTTTCATGAAATCCTGTCCCTCATCTCTCAACCTTCAACTGAACAGTCACGATATTTGATAAGGAAATACTACCACGATCTTAGCTGTGCTTTCTAAACTTCAACTGCGTCAAAAATAACATTTGTTTTCCTTTCATGCATTTGAAGGCCGCCGGCGGCTAGTAAATCACTATCCTTATACTCCATGGACCCTTAGATCTTGCAAAGTCGCGACAGGTTCCTTTTTTCTTTCTTTGCCCAAAAAAACAAACTCGCCGCTGACAAAGGCCTCACTTAGAAGTGACCTTTTTCACAGTTATGCAACCAAAACTAACAACAGTAGTTTGAAGCCAGATGTTACAAAAACCGGGAACGGTGTCGGGAAGTCTGGGTATCAACGTCCTCAAATGTCCTAGAAGAGGTCTGGAACCAAAAATGGTACTAATGACTTCTCAAGATCATGTGTGTTGACGATTTCACTTGCTTTGTGGTGACGACTTTTTTTTCGGGATCGACTGAAACTACAAAATTAAACAATAATATTAATATAAAATGGCGTCTACGAACGGGAGGTGGTGATGAGGTCCAGACTCTACGTCTCCGTTCCCCGCTCCCAATTTTAGTAACATCCTGCATGTTTCATCACAACTTTTTTAAGTTTGGAGAAAGCTTTGTCAAACTATGTTGGGTTTTTAAAGATGTGTTGCAATCGAAAGAGGAGGGACGATATAAGAACATAAGTTTAAATATTGCATGAAGTTTGATTCAGTTGATGCATGTCCTTTGTTTAAAACCCCAATGTTGCATAACAAATTTAATCATTGCCTACACTAACAGTTTTCGATGCTTTTTCCACGTTGCGCTGCTTGAAACGTCTTCAGAGATTCCTTGAAAGCCGGCATCAATTTATCTTCCCTTAGGAGATTTGCAGATTTCAGTTGTCTCAATCAGGACACTTTGGTTTCAACTCTGTGTGCATCCACCGCTTCACGCATTAACGACACAACAGACACCAATCATACATTTTCCTATTTAACGTTAATACCCCCATACATGCAAAAAGGTCAAATTTTAAAACAAATTGTTTTCATTATCAGTTTATCGAAAATTGAAGTCAGCCTACCCATTTTTTTGTAAAATATTGTTTAACCTACCCAGTATGTCCCTCTTTTAATATTACCCCATTCCCGCCCTTACCATACAGTGCTTTCCACTCAAAATCCCCTCCCAACACGGCTCCGGAAGGGTTATGGCAAGGGTTATAAAAGGGAGAGTAAATGTTGCTGATTTGTTGTTCTCATTTAAACGATTTGTTTAGAGATGTATGTATGCTAAAAGAATAGATAACAATAAAAAAAAATAACTAAAACTTCTTTGTAATCCTAATACCTAATCAGATGTAGCGGCTCCCAAATACTGTTGGGAAGAGCGACTGGATAATTGTTTGAAATATTCTACCCGAGCTGGCCAAACAAATTGCATGTTCTTGTGATACACACAACTAGACGTCTTAAAGGCAATTAGGAAAAGCAATAATTCAAGATATGCTACCCTGATCGCCTTATGTCACCTTCATTCGAAGAAAACCAAAACACAAAACAAATAAAGTTTCCCACAAAAACATTTTCCTTTGCATGACTAAGTGAGATGCACATTCTTTTTTTCATTTATACAAGAAAAGCAAAGAAGCCGCGACTACTTTTTTGTTCCTCTTGTATATCAGTAATACTTTATTCTTTATGTCGCAAACTGTTCGAGAGGCCGATTTCAGGGGCCGGTTTTTCGGCCGAACTCATCTTAGTACCTGGCGAATTCCTTGCTGTTATGTACATGGCTTTGGTGTGGAATGAGTTTGTCCCGGAATGATCTCATCCCGCCCCCATTCACTGGGCTGAATACACCATTTTATTAAATAAATGCAAATTTTTGCTAAATCCATTTTCTTGTGGGGACAAAGACGTCTTCACTTAGTCAAATTTGGGCTCATTAACTCAGCATAAAAACCACTTTTTGCCAACTCAAGGGTTCAGATCTAGCGAAAATGTGTATAAATAAAATAGTTTATTGGCTTCTGGCTGGATAGAAAATCCCATATGAGCAGTCTCTACCGAGACAAAAGACCAAACGTGAAGGCGCAGGAGGGATCATTTTGTTCTCCGGCGAATGAGTATTCTTTTTGTGCTGGGCGTTTAATCAAATATTTAACGAGAATGCATAGGGCATTTGCAAATTAGGTCATATCCAACAAGCGTGAGTGTTTAGTTTAGTTTAGTTTATTCAATTCGTCACATAGTTACAAAGTAGCAAAAAAAATGAAAATAAATTGCAGGGCGTGACAGGGGGAAGGAACAGTACTTGCGTCCCAATTGAGACCTAGCCCCTTTATTTAAAAAGGTTGAGAAAATAAAAATAAAAGATCTAGATATGAAAAAAGTGTAAGTAAAATGGACCAAGCTGTTAACAGGTTAATTACAAACCGAACAACAGAAGAAACGGTTTGCTTTCTAACCCGGAGGGGTTTAAGTGGAATAATTGTTTTATTAAATATCAAACATTGGATAAAAATGTCTTAAATTTTGGGAATTTCTTGAATTTTTTTTCCTACCGACACGAGTTTTCGGCAGTTTTATTATCTAACTACTCGAGTTTTAGTCAATTTTAGGGAAAATGTTCTGTGATAAAATTGTCAGTTTTCATGTTTGAACAAACTGTAGTATATGGGATTTATAACATCGGTAGTGAGCTAATTAGATTACCAGAATTTCAATACCTGGTGTTTGGTGTTTAATAAAAGTTTTTATGCGAATGTTAACGGATTCGGAATGTCAAAATTTAGCAAAACCTTTCGAGAGCTAAAAAGTATATGCGCTGCCAGTAAGATGCCAGTAGAGCGCTCTAAACTATGGTCTGCCGAACAAGCTACCACCGGAGCAGATCGCCATAGCGCTACCAACTGAGCTACAAGATCAGGGCCCGGTAAGGCGAGTTAAAGTTAAAGTTAACCCAGGCTTAGACGAAACTTTGAACATAATTCCTTCATCTGCAAATGCATCTAAACCTTTTAAAATTATTATCGAAGAACACAGGACGTAAACCCAGTTATGTAAATCATAAATGACAGCCTAAATCAATCGGTAACTGAGGTAAACTCATTTGTGAGTTAAATATTAACTCTTGGTTAGCCCTAACTCATCTTCGAGCAACCGGACCCAGGTGAAAGCTGGTCGTGGGAAATTAAAATGGTAGTTTGCGGTAAATGAGCACGCAAGCGACAGGGTAATCAGTAAGGTTTAGCCGCTGTACTTTATTAAGCAAATAAATAATTTTATTTGTAATGTTAAATATCCCAAGTAGTACATTCTGAACTTTGGCCCTAGAGAGGAAATGGGCCGACACAGAGAGAGGCCGAAAAATTCCGGAGGTCGTATCGTTGTGCCTCAAAAGCAGTTACAACCAAACTCCGTTTAATGATCACAAGAGTCCAGTCTTTAAGGAACTTACGGTTACTTAGCTCAATTTTATAGGAAAGATACTTTTTCTGTACAAAGCTGTACATGTTCCGTATTGTTTCAAAAAAAATATTTTTGTTAAGAAGTCATATTCATGAAAATAAAAACAAAACAAATGCACGTTATTTTTACCTACCTAAATGCGGAACTAAATCAGGCCTAATGTTCCTTTCAGTATTGTCAAGAACCAATTGTTTTTTTGTTTAATACCTCAGTCACGGAATCAAAAATTCACCGACTATATATTGCTTTTTTGTAACAGAAAACAAAATCTTAACTTTCATTTTAGTTCAATCTGTTTGTATGTGTTTATTGTTTTCCGCTGTTGGAAGTACCGTAACTGTATTTATTTATAATTTTAACCGTGCTTAAATAAAATTTAAGTCTGAGTCCGTTTATTACTGTACACATGTATAAAATATGTTCTAAGGAAGTCCAATTGTAGTTAGGAAGTACAAATTAAAATAAGATTATTATTATTATTATTATTTTTTTATTTAAGATTATTTACTTTGGGTTTACCCGTCATGTTTCTTCTAATTCCAATATTTTGTTTATTGATATTCAATATAAATAAGCTATTGTTGGCAAAGAAAATCTTCTAGGAACAACATGCAGTCTTCTTTCTTTCTTGGATACTCAAATAATGCCAATACACCAAGTTATATTTTTGTGAAATTCGAGTATCAGGCAGCACTTCATATATACAGCTGAAACCTGTTATATCAAACTCAGTTTTCTTGAAGCCCCCTCTATTTCGAACAATTGCTTGTTTCCTTTGGTTTTGCCTCATTTTGTTGAGTCATTCTACCGCATTTGTTTCGGACTAGGTTATTTCGAATACCCTTCATTTTCAAAGCAATTTATGTTTCCATTGGATTAGATTCTGCCTCTTCATTTTAAAGCCGATGTCAGAAAGCAGATAGCCTTTATTTTTTCCTATAGTCCAGCTGTAAAAAGGCATACAAGGTTAGAATACATTATCTACATAACGGGTTTGAATGTTTTACTTAGATCTTAATATCGTGGAAGTAACAAACATTACTGTGTTCGAGATTATTTTTTTGAATGCTTTCCTGTAATCATTGTTAAAACCTGCATAAATTAAAGCATTTACGCCCTGATTAGCATAGATCATACAAACAGTTATTTTAATGAGAACATCATGCGCCTTTGGACCCCCTAACATCTCAACGACGTCTATAGCTATTATGGGGACGACTAAAACAATGAAAACACCGACGACAACAGAAACAGTTTTAATCGCTTTCATTTGCCTGGCGGTTTGCCCCCGTCTTGGAGGAAGGTTCTCTTCATTGGTAAAACTCTTTGCACTTGAAGCCATTACGGATTGCAAGTTGCAGCTGCTAGAATATTTCACTTGTGCTCTCACTTCTTGTGCATGAATTTTGCGTGCGTGGAAACAGCTAACATGTAGTAGAAAGCCGTACAGGAAAATGACTGTGACAATCGGGATAACGTGACGAACACATACAATGCAGTGATGTATTCTCCTGTTAGGAACAAGGGAAACCGGCAGGACTGGACTAGTACAGGATTGGGGTGGACCCGTCCCAAGCCAAACGCTGGTAAAAGGGCAAGTGCTCCAACTGAGATCCAGCCAAACAGAATAACAGTCACAACGCTTCTCGTAGTGACATGAGTGTAGTACATATACGGCCAGCGTATCGCTATGAAACGTTCAATGCTTATGAACAAAATGTTCAAGTTCGATGTTCCGCCAAACAGGATAGAACTTGGAATTGCAACTGGACAAAAAGCGATCAGATCAAGAGAGGGACTCAGCAGCTCATATAGTCTCAGAGAAAGTGAAACAGCACCTTGAAAAAAGTCAGCTAGTGCTAAGTTGGCCAGGAGAAAGTTGCTTGTAAATTGCAAGCTGTGGGTCGTTCCAACGGCTATCATAACAAGTAAATTTCCACAAACAGCGGAAATGGCAATAATGGCGTAGAAACAAGCGGTGATAACAGTTTCTGTGTCGATGGTCTTTAAGGTACTATTTTCGGTGTTTTTGTAATCAATCCGAGATGTGTTGCTAAGTGCGACAAAAATTGTTTCATTAGAAGTCATCGCAACGCTGTAAGTGTATGTTAAAACCGCTCGAGCAGCGCTCTGTTCGGTGCTAAAAGTTTGTCCTTTTGCGTCACTGAAACACGAAATCAAACAATCAAATCGAAACTCCTTATGATATCAGCAATTGCGTGCCAACTCAAAGTTTATTAAAACGGCTCTAATGGTGTTTATCAATATTAATCCCGTCTTCCTGTCACGGAAATAGATGCAAATACAAACAAGTAATCTACAATTTTCCTTAACTGAAAACCAACTTAAAAAGTGCAGAAATCATAACGCCCTTCTTTCGGGCACACTCGAACGGTTCTTCCTAAGAAATGCCTACAGAACGTTGAAAATCAAAAATGAGAAACAAACGAAAATCTATCAGTGGGACCTTGTTCATAAACCTGTAAAAGATGAATGAAAATAATTCTTAGAATGCGACTCAATGATGTAATGAATACAAGTTTAATTAAAACAGTTCAAGTCTGTGAATAAAACGTTTGCCTACGCTGTTTTCAGAGCTGATTTGCAACAAACTACCTTTAAAGACAATCTTCTACTTATTCAATTATATTGAATGATATTGGATGCTGCTATTGAAGCTAAAATGAACTAAAAATAAAATTGCTTTAATTTAACATTACTTTATTATTTAGAAAAGTCGAAATAAAGAAGAAAAAGGAACTTTAATATTATCATACTACTTGCCTGTTTTTTTCAGTCTTTCAAGAAAAATTTTTTGAGGCCAGCTTAACCGGACTGAGAAACTATCAATTCAAAGCCTTAAATTACGTTCTGTATATGATGAGGGCTTTATGCTTCAAAAATGTAAAGCGATTGTTCTGATCACCTGCTATTAACTCTTTGACAAAAACGACTACAAAAACAAATATATAGTAAGCGATTGTGTACCGCATTGAAAACTAAAACTGGGTGCGACAAATAATTTCATTGTTTCACAGGGCTTTCAACGCATTAGTGTAAGAAAACCTTTTGCCGCCCTGAAAGTCAGTTTACTCCTCGAGCAAATGTTAAGGTGTACTCGACGAATTTTGACGCAGAAGACATTGAGTAACTGAGTAGTTGCTCTTCCGGTAATATCTAAGAGCGACGTTGTCAAAAGTTGATGAATTTTGCCCTTTGCAAGTTCCAAAATTGTTAAAACTTGTTTAATTATATGGTAAAATTTGTATATAAATAGTAAAAAATACTAAACGTTTTTGGTGAAATGGTTAACTTCAATCTGAAGATAATCATTTGATCAAAAATGTCTGATTTTTTTCCTTTTTATACTCAATTTTTTTTCTTATACACATCTATGCGTATAAAAGTCAATTTTAAGGTTAGTTATACTTTATTTTGTAAAGTTTGCCATTTTACATTTTGGCCGGCAAGCAGTATGTAATACCACCTTTAAGTCAAAATCTGCAAAGAGATAATCGAAGAGTTAATTGCTTCTACCCTTTGTCAAAAGACCAAAGAGTCAATCAAATCCTGTCAAGGCAAAACCTCTGGCAAGAAGGACGGTCAACATGGGGTTGACAGAAATATAGAAATTTAAACACCTCCGAAACTTGACGACGGAAATAACGAAAAACTTCGGCCGGGTAAATTGAGACGAAATGAAGCTTATATGTTCAATGAAACTTGGTACCAGAAAAAGCATTTCCGGCGTCTTTGAGATGAAGGCTCTTACAAACAAACTTAAAAATCCAAGTCAACCGATATGAGACATTTTGTTGAAACAGCTAAGAAACATTTCCTTATATAACAAAACTACGGAATCATCCAAAGAATATAAATTTTATTGACTCGAAAATTCGAAAAATTTGACTCTAGTCCCTCAACTGGTATGATGACATCATCAATCCTTACGTCACTTTAAAATCCAAAGATGTGTTCGTTATCGAGGAACAGTTGTGTAAAAGCGTTTTGCAACTCGTTAAGAAGGAATTGTTTTATGCCAAAAATGGGAAAGGGGTGGGGGGGGGGGGGGATTCGATCCAAATCGCGTTAGTCTCATCACAGACTACAGCGCGTCACAAATCCCTTACCATTGGCTGTGGTAAAAAGTCATGGGGAAATAAAATCGGCATCTCTGAGGAAATGACAATCACTGAAATTTGACCACTATGGAATAATAACCTTGTTAAAAAATCTAAAACAAGCCCCTTTGCCGGAAACTTTAAATTTATTAAAATTGAAATGGCTCTGTCGAACTAAAGATTGTATTTTAAAAAAAATTACTTCCCTCACAATCGCTTTTTGTCGTATGTCCTGTCACGTACACGCTACTGACAGTATAAACGACCTACACCTTCACAAGGAAATATTTGTCATCATTATATTGTAGGTATTAATATTATTTTTGTTGCACCCCTGTCACCAACGAAAGCTAATAACGGCAGTTGGCGTGTCGTTATCCATTGTTATTAAAGTGCCAACCAGGTATCTACAATTGGTTACTGGAAAAAAGCAGTTTTCAAATCGTAGATGGCACATTTGCATTACAAAAATAATGCCAATAAACACAAACTATTGCTTTAATGAAGTAATGGGTGTTTTTACGGGTCATGTTCGATATAGCAAGTTACAGTGAGCCCGAGTTTGCGTCACAAAAAGCTGTCACTATGAAACAACGAACGATGGCACCTCACTTGGTATATGGAGCATCACGAAATTTTACACTGGGTAGCTCAGCAAATTTCAAGTCGACTTAAGTTTTGCTTAGGTAAAAATCCAAAGTAAACACTCAAAAAAGGTGTTAAAAGTTACTTTGCTTCGCAAATTTGTAATTTGTTACATTGCTTTGTATGTAACAGCTGTTTGAAAAAATTTTGAATCAACCAATATTACACGTTTTTTTTTATAAGAACAAACTTTATAAGAACACCCAAGCTGAGATTGGCCTAAAAATTAAGAACAAGTTAAGAACAACCACCAGGCTGAAACTTTGATCAGAAAAATTTAAGAAACTTAATAGATTCTTAAACACAGATTGAGATGTACATGAAAACAACTGACTTGTCAGAATTTAGCTTGGTCAACGTGTGCTGGAAGAGTGATTAAGCAAGCTCGTCATGTTCACGGACGCTGTGTTGACGGTTTCAATTTTTTTCGCTGAATGAAACAATAGCAAACGCAAGAGAAGATAATCCTAAGAGAACGCATTACCTTCTCTTGCTTACATATATCGTTCCGGGCAACTAATTCACTGTTTAAAAATATCAGGAAATAAGAACGATTTAAGAACAACTTGAGGCTGAAATCGCCAAAAAATTAAGGACAGCCAAGGCTGAGCCGAAATTTATTGGTTCTTATAAAAAAAGAGTGTATAACATTGGGTGTTTTTACTCTGGGTAGCTAAGCAAAATTCAAGTCAACTTTACTTTAGCTTAGCAAAAGAATTCCAATGTAAACACACCAAAAAAAGGCGTTTCATGTTACTTTGCTAAGCCAATTAGTAGTTATCGCTATTATATACAGTAGGTGGAACATAAAACTATAGTAGCGAAGCGCATTTGCATCGGAAGCTCCAAACAATTCTAAGCAAGTTTTAAGTTAAGAAAAACCACAGGCAACCCAAGCCTATATTGCAAAACTTACAAAGCGGAGGCTTTATAAGACTTTGTATTGGGAATTTACTCGTTTCTCAAAAATACTTGAATACTGCCTTAATGTGGAAATAAAGTTTACCTACCTTCAGTTCACCGTGTTCTTGTGTGTTGTGTACATTTTGGGCACAATTTGAGGTCATTTAGAGCAAGAACGCCGAGAAGTGGTCCTATTTTGTACGGAGGAACACTTTCCGGCGTTCTTGCAAAAAGGGGCAAAAGGAGCAAAAAGTATCCAGAGTGTATTAAAGGTGTATATTGGACTTTTTGGTCAAATGTTTTGGGGTGTATGTTAAAAATGATATAATTCTGGTGGTTCAAAATTTTATTATGTATATACTATTTAACAAAGAAAAGTTCTCCTTACGATGCAAAGAGTAAAATCCCAGCAAACAAGATCTTTTAGATACAAAATTAGGCCGCTACTCAAAAGTGCGCAAGAAGAACGGCGCCCTCAATTTGTCCAACTTTATTTGAACTATTGTTTAGACCGATTCGATCTTCTTCAGATTAAAAAATGCTGGCAAATGTCTCTGGTTAAAAATGTGTACTGACATATAGCATTTACAATTAAAAATCGGTGCTCAGAAAATACAATCAAAATATTGAACATATTAAACACAATAAGGTTTGCAACAGTAAGTTTTGACAACAAAAGCCTTTCAAACTACACACTCTTTTTACAAGAACGTCGAATAATTTTCGACTGAGGCTAAACGCTCTTAAATATTTTCGGGATATCAGCCTCACCTCTTCTTAAAATATCTTTAGTTTTGTTCATTGACTAATAAACAATTATTCTCGAGGTAAGTAGTGGCAGGATATTCACCGACATGGGAAGCATGGAGGTGAATATTCTAAAAGCCACTATTCACCGAGATTGAAGAGAATAATTGTATTAGCATATACAAACTCAGTGACAACACAACATACTCAAGAAAAGTATGCAAAAATTTTCAGTTCGATCTCTTTTAATTTCTCCCAACGAATCAACAGTAATGGGCATGCGCTCACTGCACAGTCGGCTGCCTCATTTCCACGCTCAATTTATGCACGAAGCTTACAGTTAGCACAAAGAAGGCGGCTCTGCAAGCGAGCTTTGCAGAGTTTTATACAAATTAGCGATCCTCAACAATGTCTGTTAAAGCTTACCGGACAAAACTGTTGTTTAAGTTATTAATACCTTGAATTATTCGTGAAGGCAGTTGCGGTTTATTTAAAATAGAAATTGAATGAACAATTTGTGAAGTGTCCTTTGGAAAGTCATGCCATGTGCTTGCTGTTCGAGAGTTGGGAAGTACAACCATATTAAAGATAGATAGCGACAATCAAGTTTTTTTGAATGGAGATCCTTTGCTCGGTGGAAGTGGAGTTGAGTTGACTTGAATGGGGCTTTGAAATGGGGCCGTGGAAGTGCAGTTGTTGTTCAAAGAGGGAAGCATCAGCGAAGCTTGGCGACCAGGACAGAAGACACTCGACATGTGAGCAAATTGTTTTAATAGTGTGTTAAAACGTAGTTTATCTCTGAAAACTTTCATTCCTAATTTCGTAGCTTTCTTTGTATCGTTATAACTAGGAATTAATATCTTGCATTTGCAAAACGTTGTTCTCGGTCACTTCGACAAAACAAGAGTTTCTTTTTTTTCTTTTTTTTTTTTTTGTTTATAAAAGTTTTTACTGTCAGCTTATGAAAAAATAGTGTTGGATAAACCAATCAGATTGGCGGAAGTTGTATTTGGTATAATAACAATAATAACATTTGTAATAATAATAATAATAATAATAATAATAATAATAATAATAATAATAATAAAAATAATAATAATAATAATAGTAATATTGAAACTAATAGTAATAATAATAATAATAACATTAATATTAATACTGCTGGTCATACTTGGTTGTACGTTCTGAACAAAAAAAACAAGAGTTTCATTATTCACCTCTCGGGAGGTAGACAACCAGCAATTATTCACCGAAGTGGAGGTGAATAGGCCAGGATATTTACCGAGCCGCGAATGCGGCGAGGTGAATATACTGGGCTTTTCACC
>JAOBRG010368448.1:0-12003 GCA_027574985.1 Umimayanthus nakama | reverse complement strand
CCCCCCCCCCCCCCCCCCCCCCCCCCCCCCCCCCCCCATCACTACATGTATGGGGTATATTGGGAGGATAGAAATAATTGTGCTTTATCCCTAAACAAGAGAACCACCATTACACATATCTAGCAACATGTAGTTACCATCTCTTCCTGGTTGGCAGCTCCCATTCCTTCCGTCACAAAACACCAACACTTGCGTTTTACGCAGCAATTCACTATGGAAAAACACACACATATCAAGGGTTTTTAGACTTAACTCTGCCAAAGGGATTCCCCCTTGTTCTTTGCAGCAGTTCCCCGTAAAAATATGTACATGTGCACATATATCCAAGGTTTTTACATTTTACCTTTTCAAAGGGGTCTGAAGCTGTTACACGCAGCAGTTTTCCATGAAAACATGACTACATATTTCAGGGGTTTTAAGACCTAACCTTGTCAAGGGAATCCGAAGTTGTTTTACACATCAGTTTGCGTAAAAACACTTGTGCACACAAATCAAAAGCTTTTAGATTTTTAACAAGTTGAGCTCAACCACCTTTAATCCATAGCGGGTAAATAGTCGTTTGGTCATCAGTCCCTATATCAGGGTTTTCAGTTTTCAATTTGGTTGCAACCGAAGCACGCCACATTTAAAGATGACAGCGCCGGTCTCGAAATCAAAAAGGGAAACAGCCGGGTAAATTTATCCTTAGTTTTACCTTTCAGTATCTGGTTAAGCCATTTGCCGAATTAAGGAGTGCACAAACAGCGTAACATCTGATATATTAAAGCAGTACAATATACTAAAACACAAGTTAGATGTTTTTTGATAAAAATTGTATTAATTTTCTGTTATGTTTCAAAGTTACTTTTGAATGGGCGGGCATGTCAGAAATCACATCAAAAAATGTGACTACTAATAAGCAACAGCTACTAAAAAGGAATTGGCAAAGTTTTAATTATTGTTCTAAAATCTCCAAAAATCGAGGGGGGAAGGGAGGGCCACGGAATCCCTTCCCCTTGACCGTTTTAAGGGTTAAGGCTGTAATACTCGCAAAATATAGGTAAATAAACCACATCTTGTACATTATCATGGTATCTCGTGAAACATCGCGCTCGTGTACGTACTTTTGACGATCTTCAGCTTCACGGTGAGGTTCTTGTTTAGCAAAAACACGACTTTCTGGCCTAACCCTGAAAAGAGCGACAACATACAAGCATAAGGTGTTCGTGTACGAGTAATCAGCTACGGAGTGTTATCTAGACACTTGTCATTTCCAAATACGATGTTGCCATGGATTAATTCAGTTACACCAGTATAAGAAATCAACTGACTAGCACGGTGCTAATACAAAATGAAAATGTGTACAATAAGCAAAACCTTTGGTGACCCCCTGACACAGTGCTACACTATAGCTAGATGTATCGCTACCAAACACGTACTTCCAAATGCAGTTTTGCGGTCAGTTTCAATATTTGGACAAACTTCAGGATACAGGGTTTAAACCATGATTAGGGAACAAATCAGATTACCAGATACTCAACATTCAGTGTTTGGTGTTTGACAATACTGTATAATTAACAATTATTCTACGAGACCGCACTGAATTTTTGCTGATAAATAACAGATGAGCGCGGAGCGCGGAGCGCGAATCTGATATAATCAGCTAATATTCAGAAGGTCTAGTAGAATAATTGTTTTATTAAATACGGTTATACTAAATACAACAACAATGTTTTTTCATATTGTGTCTGAAGAAGCCGCCGACTTAAAAAAAGCTTCGGGCAAATCCGTTTCTGTTGAATCAAATGTCATATGACAGGCTCACAAACATGTGTTTCCCATAAAATTATATTGTCATTCAGTAGAATATGAGCTGACAACCGATGACCACCGAGCCAATCAAATTGCTTGAAATCGAATAACCATTGGACTGTATATAATAATATATTATTTAGATGTAACTACAGGTATATATGTAACGAAACACATACATACATGACTGTACAACGTGAATGATTTAAAAGTATGTTCATATTCAAACGTATATTCACATATAGACGCTTGGCACACGTATTTCGTTATACACTCGCTGGAGCAGAAAAATGTACACTTCTTTTATAAAGCAGTCTTCCATAAACATATTGTTGTAAAATACTTCGAATATGATAGCTTATGTGTTAATGCAGACGATACCTTTTAGCTGATACATGATTTCAGCAGGATCTGGTTTCTCTTGAATGTTTATAGCTGAAACAAAACAAGAAAACAGTTTTTTGTGGTCGTAGTTACATGTAGTTTTGTACTGCCGTATTTTGTTATATATGATATCATTACCTCTTGATAGTTATGCGTGTAGTCGATGCTCATAGTAAAAACACCCAATTTGACACATATACAAATATTTGACATTCACTGACCTCCATTAACAACAGTGAGAACAGGTGGCAAAGCAGATGTCTCCTCTGGCATAAGCGACCTGACATGATCCACATCCAACCTGAACAGAATGTCACTGTCGTCAGACAAGGCAGGAGACGGTGGTTCAGGAACAGACAGCTGCCTGTCAGTGGTCAGTCTCAGAGGCGACAAGGGTGCTGAAGGCAAAGTCACTAGCGATGAACCTCCTGGAGTTAAAAACCAAGTATATATTTAGTTCTCCACATTAATTATTACTGGTCTCAACGTTTCCAAGCAGTTGCTTATAGAAAGTTTTTTTTATCCTCAAAAATTACCAATTTTCTTTCAACTACTATGTACTATTACTACCAGTAATACTGTTACTACTACTACTATCACTTCTACTACTATTACTACTACTGCTGCTGCTACTACTACTACTACTACTACTACTACTACTACTACTACTACTACTGCTACTACTACTACTGCTACTACTACTACTGCTACTACTACATGTACTACTACTACTATTATTATTATTACTACTACTACTACTACTACTACTACTACTTCTACTACCACTACTACTGCTACTGCTATTACTACTACTACTGCTACTACTACCACTTCTATTACTATTTCTACTACTACCAATATGTACACTTATATTGCTAATGATATATAATAGTATTAACAACAATAACCAAGACCAACATTACCAACAACCATAAAGTTGTCAACAACAATTTCATCAATTTCATCAAGATCAACATCTCCATCACCGTTATTATATTAGTAATCAAATGCCAAGTTAAGCTGTTGGGTTTATATGTAATACGCTCAACAACTGTCGTTACTGCTCATTTGAATTTGGATCATCATTGCCTGATACTTGTCACTATCATCCCTGAAAATGATTTCCGCCAATCACAGGCCAGATTACTGTCGTGATTTTCCACGAAATCGCAACAGCGTCATGATTTCAGACGAAATCACAGACAGTTTGGTTTCTCTCTTGAAAGTCAGCTGCAAAAACAAAATTTCCATCAGCTTGGAATCATTGTATCGCTTCAAAGAAAATCAAAAGGGGAGAAAACGAGGCGACACACGCATTCATTACAAAATTTTCGCCAAAACGTATCTTTTGAAGGAGTGCGGTCTCCCAAGCGCAGGAAACTGGTGCGTGCGTGCATTCACGCATGAAATAAGTTTCTCAAGTCGAGAGATTTTTGTTTTCAAAAATACATTTTTTGGTTCAGGGATGATAAACATGTAGTCGTGCAGGTTTTTGCTCGATTCGCGAAAATATCAGGGCTTGTTTGGTCTCGCCATGGGTATTTTAGCTCGACCTACGTCTTGCCAAAATACAAACCATGGCTCGACCAAACTCGCCCTGATATTTTCGCGAATCGAGCAAAAACCTGCTTGACTACATATAATCATTACCTAGTACTTGTCATCACTACTTGGTGCTTCTTATCATTACCTGGTACTTGTTCAGTGATGGGGGTGTCATCAAGGTGGAGCTGCTCGGGCGGATCACTGGGTGTGACGTCTACTGAAGCGTTCTGGATCTCTTCCTCCCCTACAAGCTCATCCTCCTCGTTTTCACCGCCTTCCTGTGTATCTCCACCAGCCTCCCATTCTGTAGTCTCTCCTTCCAGTGAGACTTGTGTCTCAGGCCCAACTACTCCGTTCTGTTGTTGTTCCAGAACTGACATTTCATTCTCTTCCAACACTTGGGAGATTGCCTGGGCTGAAGGGATTGGTTAAAACAGTGGTAGTATTAACTATGGAGTCAATTAAGTACAATATTATAGTGGCACATACATCATTTATTTTCTCCAAACATGTCATAAAATGCAGCTACAAGACTAAACCAATACGAAATTGGGGTCGCAATCGCTACTCTGATTTTATTACTTGAGTATGTAGAAGACGAAATGTTGTTTTTTCTCGAGAAACAAAACTGACAATTTGACATCTAACGGGGACACCTTTACTGTTTGTTCTTCAAGTCCTCAAACAGTTTATTTAACTACTACAGTGCTATTCAACTCTCTGAGAGAATTATTACCTGGCAACAACTAAAAAAGGAACAACAGTGTCAACATTTGTAAACTCTGGCAAGACTATCAAACATCACCTTGTGGTTCACTACTAATCCCGTAATTGCATATGATACGTGTTCCTAGGGCAATGCGGCTAACTTCAAGCCGTTCTATTTCTAGATTAAACTTTAAAAATATATATATGAAAAAGTATTAAATATTTTTTCAAAACATTTTAATTTAAAAATTTTGATTGTAAAACATACACGAAGCATCCCCCTGAAAACTGCTGTGGTGATTTGAACCATCTGAAAGTGTATTTCAAAAAGCGTTTGTTAATCCCTTTATTATGGTACATGTATGTCACTGTCATACGGCTCACTCAAACTGGTTGTAGGCTGTGCTTCGAGGTGAGGCTTGGACTCTGTACAATGCGCCTGTTCGTCTTTTTGGTTTATGATTAGCTACATTCTGTTTACTATATGTCTAGGTCTTTATGTTTATAATTAAAAATAAATTAATAGTAATAATAAAAGTTTTTTAGCGCACAGAATTCATAAAATGTTTTACGCGCGTTACAACAAATTTCTAAAGTTCCATCAAACCGCCGCCCCCCTAGATGTAAGACTAAAATGAAATAAATGTTGCTAACTTGACGCAATATTAAAGAGATAAGTTTTGGTTTAAATATCTGGACTGTAGAACTTGAGCGGATGTCAGCAGGCAGATTGTTCCAGTTACTATTGTTAATATAACTATTAATACCTTATTTTTGTTTTCATTTACTGCTCATATTAATTTTAGCTACCTGAAAACAAATACGTTGTATTTACTAAAAACTACGTCTTCAGTGTGTGAGCCAATCTCTGTAGAACGACATAAACGAACCTCTCAGTAGAGCGTTGCAGCAGACTTGACAAACCCTTACTTCCTTGCCATACAGATACGGAAGGGCGTACTTGAGGTTGCAACAAGCTGAACAGAGCGCCTGCAGGGAATGGTCATGAACATGTTGTAAGCTACCTGTAAACTCAAAGCTGTTCGTAGAATGAATAACAGCAGCAACGAATAATGGCAATAAACACAGTAATGCACATATCAAGTACTGAACAACAAGGACACTTGAATGTAGAATAATAGTTCTAGTATTTAGTTATTGACTTATATATTTACTATGGTCTCCCAATTGACAAATTCGATTGGACTGTAGTTATATCATACTAAATGCTCTTTGGTCCTTGCAAAATAACGTACAATACCTTACACGTATTCATGATTTTTTTTCACACAATCAGAATATTATTTTCTTGAAATGGTCGAATTTCATAAAATATCATGTCTTTCGTCAACCAATCAGAAATAATGGTACAATGAAAGCTTATCATTGTTCTAATGGTAAAGGGCTCAAACCATATGTATCGTCTCTGACACAGCCGTACAAACAGCACTCGCAATGATATCAGATTCACAATGTCATCCATACCTTTCCACATGCCCTGCAGTGGTGTCTCCTCTTTAGAAGAGTGAACTTGAGCCCGCAGTTCATACAGTGGCTTGCCACAGAGTCGGGGACCCACACCGGTGCAACATTGCCTAGCAATGATTCCCCTGGACTAATGTTACGGAGTCCAATGGAAGCATGCTGGCGCTCAACGTCTTTCATGCCACCAGGTGTTAGATTATGAGGTGCGTTTTCTTGAGCAACCGTTTCTCTCGTGACAATCTCTGCAGCTTCAGATATGGGAGGTTCTCCTGGATTCTCATACGTGACTGCATGAGATGGACCATCAAAATCGCAGCACGAAGGTGAGTCCTCACTCTGATGGACACCATCACTGGCCTGTTCCTGTTCACCATGTGATTCATCACTAACGTGCGTGATGGTATAGTTGACAGAGCTTGGTTCCTCGGAGGTTGGATCAACGTCATCCACAAAAGATGCAAGTACAGCCTCCACTTGCTGAGATTCGTGCAAACTCAGGTTATCAAGATGATCTTCAAGCGTGTCAACAACTTCTGAATTTCCAACAGGCGAGTTTTTGTAAAAGTCTTTATCAACATCACAGACGTCCTGCTCACCTTTATCATCAGTTCTTCTTGCTTGAATGATTAAATCAGCATTAGTTGCCGCACTACTACTGCCATCAAAGATGGCTCCAGTTTCTGCCGGATCTATTTCACCAGTTGTACATTTCGTTTCATCAGGTTTCAACCAAGATGACTGTTCAAGGTCCTGCATTTCAGTTTCACTATCTGCTTGCTCTTGCTCCTCTGTACCGTCATCCGTAACCCCTTCGTCAACCTTACCAGACTCTGTCCATATCCCAGCATACGAAGCAAGGGGTGAACAGCCAAGTGGCTTGTCGCCCCCATCAGATGAGACCTGCCTAAGGATGGTCACAAAATCTGAGCCAGCTACTTCATCAGCTACAGCATTGACAGACTGTTCATTACTCCTCACACTTGCCGAGCCTTCACTTGTAAGATCCACAGGTTCAACCTCACTATTTGTATCTGGCTGAACTAGATTAGTTAAACTTGTGTCTATCGGACCAACTGATTGGAGTTCAGTGTTAACGGTTTCTTGCATGGGAAGAGTTTGATCAAACCCGGCTTGATTCGTGATACTCTCAGCTGCAGCAATGACTGCTGATGTGCTGCTGGTGTCACTAGTGTTGTCACTACCACTGTCGGTGTCATCGTCCAGTCCATTCCTATTGCAAGCAAGCAGCTCATCGTGCAGTGAGACACCTGGCACTCCCCTGCTATCCACATCATTCTCAGTTACAGTTACACGTCTACTGACATCTTCATCTGCAAAAGCGCTAAGGAAGCTCTTGTTGACTTCCTTCAAGTTGAAAGTGTTTTCATTGTCAAGTCTGTAGGAGTTATTTCCAACACAGTTTGTGGCGTTAACATTGTTATGAGGTACAGAGTTGTGAGGGATGTTGTTTGTATCTTGTATCTGCCCGACTGCAGTCGTCGCACATTCTAAGGAACATTTACAAAAATTATGAGTAAGAATATATTTTCAATAGCAAAACTGAATAGGACATTACTTTACAGGTTACACGTGTCTTGCTGTAGCACAAGTTTTTGTACATGAACCAACCTGACCATCTTAAATACAATGAACTTAACATCTTAAAAATACATTTTAATTATTTATTTGGTAAAATGGTCTAATAGTACACTGCAATTACACAGTAAATGAACCTTTTGAAGCAAAGTTACCTCCTTAGGAATAACCAAAATTGACACAAGTGCCATTTTTTATCATGCCGCTTAAGAAAGCAAACTTGTATGAAGACAGTTTTGCAACACAGGCACGGTGGATAAGACACAGTTTAATTGTGTATTCCATCAACTATGCTGGATCTCCTCGCAAAATGTAAACAACACTTAGATATTAGACTTTTCTTCTAAGTGATTGCATGTCTTTGTTCCCAAACTAACAACACTATGTTTTCCTTGCAGATCGTTTTGAACAGCGATAAAAAAAATTGAGAACAAATATTTTTAACCATAGTTATGAAATATAAATTTAAAAAGGTGTTTAGTTTAAAAGTGTTGATTGGTAAAAAACAGTTTTCAAACTTGGCGTTCAAAAAACACTAACATTAATCAAACAGGGTTCACACAGAGATTTGCCAACAAAATGACAATTCTAAATTTTCCACAACTAAGAAATGCTGATAACCTGGCAGCCTTTTTAGACAATTGGTACTTTTTCTTGGTGACAAGGAGGTTTCCAGGTTTCAAAACAACAAGAAACATATCGACCTAAAAATTGAAATTCAATGAACTTCCCATGACCTTGGCCATTCTTCCTATAACCCATAACCTTTCCAGGACTGAAAAATGCATTTCCAAGTTCCATGCCGAGTGAACCTGTATACAGCTGTTTCAAAAAAGGTTGTCATAGTCAATAGTCAATACTGGAACCGAAAGGAACTATGGGTACAGTCTAACGAGTGATAATGCACCAGCGAAGGAATGTACTGCATTGCTGTGCCATCAAATGGTGAACCTGCATTCTATATTTTGAAAAGTCGATGCTGACAGTAACAGATTATCTGTGCTGGTTGAACCCCACAGTCCTTTTCGGTTCCAGTATTGGACTATTGACTATGACAACCTTCTTTGAAATAGCTGTAAACAAAACGCGTGGCAAAGTGCTGTAATTCAAAAAAACCAACAAGAGTTTGAAACAGGCGTACCTTCTGTTTGTTCAAATTCATCCAAAACCTTGTCGAGATCAACAGGGATAAATGTATCTGTCATGCTGAAAAATACAATTCGTTATTTCAACATAACACTGACTTAAAACAAGACTAGTCAACTTCTGCTCAAGATCTAACTTCAACAACTGATACATGTATGAAAGTGTATTGGAGTTTAATCTGTCTTCTGTCTTGTTGCTGTAGCTACACAAACACAATGTACTGTACAGGAATGTACCAATGATTGCAGGCGGTTATTGACGTAAAGTTACAAGATGTATATGCATGCACTACAGTATAAGTACTTGATACTTGACACTTGATAAGTGTACAATACCGACGTCAAGCAAGCTGCTGCCTCCATTGTGTGGAACGTTTGAGTTTTGGTCAAAACTGTTTCTGGCTGTTACAAAGTTCGGTAGCAGCCCAATTGACAGTCTCGAGACATTTTAGTGGATACGATTGCTTCCAAGCTGCAAAATATATAGTATACATAGATGCCCTCTAGTTTTCAAATGATAGTTTACTTGCGAGTTTGAGGCTTTCATTTTGTCCTGAGTACAGCTCAAAGTTTTAGCAGATAGCTGCGTTTTTTTCAAACAACTCTTGACTTGGAAGAAAATAGCCATGATCAAAGATGTTGTATACATTCAAAGAGATTCTTGTAAGACCATCAGACATAGCGGCAAAAATTGATCCAAGAACGTGGCGACGCAAAGTCAAAGGTTGCTGGAATTCATCACTCCTGTGAAGGAAGACAGCTTACAATGTGCAGGGTGCAAACGACGGTTTATTTTTACAGTTTTGAGGCAATGCAAATACAGACCGGCTGAGCGTGCGAGGTAAGAAATACATTTTAAGTCCATATCATAGTAGTCCTGGTACGTATACATGCACTCGCCAGTGTGTTTGCCATCGAGTAGAATATCATTGCTGGATATCAATCCTGAAGCGCCTGATCTTCGTCTTTTAAAATGTAACTGAGTTAGAAAAAACAAATTAAAACTAAACAGCGATTCTGAGAAGTTTCAAACTCTCCAAATCGCTGTTTAATTTTTATTTGGTATCTTCAAATAAATAAACAGAACGAACGCCTTGTTTTCCGACGAAGTTCCAAGTCGGACAGATTTTTGTTTAATGGCTCAAATTATTACATTTTCATGTCAGCGTTTTTTGAAAGGCCGCTTCGTTTGCATTTCAGAGTTGCAACTGTTAACTGGTTGTGAAAATCAACGTCTTTTCCAGTTTTTTTTTAGGACCTTTAAAAGCAAATTAAAGGACCTTCTGTGCCAAAAAAAGCCTTGTTATTCTCTAATTATAATTCAGCAATGAATTTTACAAGACTTGCTTCTCGGAAAAATCGAGACTCCGTTTTGGTTTTCGCGCACTGTTACATCAAAAGTACTATGTCCAGTTTTGACAAACAGCTCATTTCGATTATCATTTACAGTGAGGGGTAGAACATTTCGCCTATTCCAGGGTTTTCAAGGACTGCAACCCAAATTCAAGGACTTTCCAGGGCCGGGAATTTTTTTTGCCAATTCAAGGATTTTCCAGGATTTTCGAGGTCCGTGGCAAACCTGGCACTTTATAGCCAAAACCCTGAAATAGCACTTTCGTAATCGAAAGTGGCGGTGTTATATCGTGATAACTCAAAAAGGTTTTGAAATTTCAAAAAAAAATGTCACATTATAAAATCAATTTATTTAGCTATAAAACCGCCGAATTTCAAGACTGTAGACGAAAAAACTGTCAGAGGTGTAACTTCAAGTGTCTCATAGTTTTGACATAAAAACAGTCTCGAGAAAAAAATTAGCTTTTAAAAGTTTTTGGCGTCCCCCCATCCCACGACCGGTCGAAATTTTTTTGTTTCAAAATCTCATTCTGTGTATGAAAATTCAAATATCAAAATTTTTGCTCGCTATTTTAAGGTTTTATCCTCTAATCTATCCATGTGACTAACAACCTCATTTTGGCCATTTCTTTCGGTTTTAAGCTGAATATCAACCTTAAATTTAACCCTGGGTTAGACGAAACTTTAAACAAAATGCTTTCATAAAGAAACACGGCACCTGAGTCTTTCCAAACTACTATTGAAAAACACTCCAAGGATATCAAACACATAAAGCCGACGTACAGCCCTAAGCAACATTTAAACCTAACCGCGGGTTATTGATTTTGCTCTGGGTTAGCGACGCTAACCTACTTTCGAGCGGTAACCGGGCTGAGGCACCCAAGGATTACTTTCCAGTTATTTAGTCTGGCCGGTCAGTTATTATATGGACTGCAATGTAAGTTCTCAGAGCCCTGAGCAGTCATGGATCAGACTCACTCGGTTCACCCAATCTGGTCAGCAAGAGAGCGGGATTATGGAGAGTTGTGCGAAAGGAAACATGTAAGTACCACAGGTCACCCAAGCTCTAAGTTCGTATTTGTTTTTATATTTCTTCGATCGAACGAGCGCGGTATAATACAAGACTTTTATTATTTGGCTGACTGTTTTCGCGTGCTGTGATTGGTCAATT
The DNA here is from genome assembly GCA_027574985.1 of Umimayanthus nakama. Taxonomy (NCBI): domain Eukaryota; kingdom Metazoa; phylum Cnidaria; class Anthozoa; order Zoantharia; family Parazoanthidae; genus Umimayanthus; species Umimayanthus nakama. The sequence continues at coordinate 825 of JAOBRG010368448.1, read as the reverse complement.
CCAGGTCCGTAAGTTGCTAGCTCTTGATCACTTTTTCAAAACTGGAATAATCAACAAAGCCATATAATAAACATCATATTAGCCTCGTTTTATTCGGTCCGTATGGCGTCGCGCTTGGGCCGTTAAAGGAAGAAACAAAACTCATTCCATAACTTGCCGTACGGACCTGGCACTCGGCTACATGTAATAAGAGGGATGTATGGGAGTTTGCTCTATCCGTAAACATTCTATAAAAATGAAATTCAAAAAACAATACTGTTGTTCTTACCAGTGAAGTGTATCATCCTGTTGCCCAATGTGGATTCCTGAGCCGTTTGGAGCAATATTGAGCGAGTTATAGGAAATGGAAGGTTGGGGAAGTAGTACATGTGTACTTCACATGGAGCAACAGGTAGAGACAGTGTACATTAAGTAAGAACAACAATATTGTTTTGTAAAATTTATTTCTATAGAATATTCACGGATAGAGAAAATTCCTACATGTATACAGAGTCTTACTATACCACGCTCATTCGATCAAAGAAGTATAAATAACAAATACAAAGTTAGAGCTTGGGTGGCCTGTAGTATGTACTTTCATTTAAACTGGACAAAATCAGTTCTTTATGACCTGCCAGAATGGACAAATGGAGAAGCGACTACCAGTACTAAGTAATCATGAGGACTAATTTTGAAATACCACCATAGCAGTCAAGACAACCAAAGTTTCAGTGTTGCAAGTTTGAGACACACTACAGTCTGAGTTTCAAGACTGACACCGGAGTGAGAAGTCCATATGTAAGTATTTAGGGGGAGGGGGGGGGGAGAGGGTGGAGGATAGAGCTT
>JAOBRG010368437.1:0-12003 GCA_027574985.1 Umimayanthus nakama | reverse complement strand
ATAATAACTTGTCGGCGACTTGACGGAAGCGTGACTACGATTTGTCTACGAAGTGTCTAAGACACAGTCTGCGTGTTGTCGCCGACATGACTCCGTCATATGTGAACCAGGCTTTAGAGTAATGGGCCGCGGGCACTTTCCGCTCCCCCAGATTTAACCATCCTAAAAATGCCCAGGCAGAATAGGGTTAAATTACGTGCTATGAAAAGGTATGACAAAAAATCTTGTAGAAGGTTTGATTTGCTTTGGTTTATCAATTAAACCTTGATTTATAAGTAGGATATCTAGACTATCAGTAAATCGCAAACCTACATTTGAAACCTAATTGTAATAACCAAATTTCAGACATAACTTAAAGGCTAGTCAGCCATCTACTCATGCACTAATTTAACAGTAAAACTGCATCGTGAATAATTCACGTGATCTGCTTAGCACACAAAAACGCATTGCGAAACCTTGCGACAGCGAAAAAGCACAAGGTTTAAAAGGCAAAAACACATATAAATATCTACATCTTAACGTACCGTATCCAACAGATACTGTGTCAGTTCATTCCAAGGACACCAAACACCCACCAACACCATAGGAGTGATCCCCCATTACGGCAATACTTGAGAAACATTCTTATCTCTCCATCAAGTTTTATTACTAATAACATCCAAAAACATCTATACTTACCGTATCCAATAGAAACCGTATGAGACCACTCCAAGGACACACAGACGCCAACCCACAGCATAGGAGTGCCCCAGCCATGACAGGAATATTTGAGGAAACTCCTGTGTTCACCATCTTTGTCAGGGGGAAGAGTAGGCTCTGCAACAGAAAAGAGTTTTAACAGTGTGTTAAAACCTAACAATTTCGAGTTTGTTTTACAGAGATTTTGAGACAAAAAATAATAATGGAGAGAATAGATTGTCGAGCCTATAGGTTAACATGTAGATTAAGGGGCAATGTAAATTGCAAAAGAAAGATTGGATAGGTTTTCTATTAACTGTCAATACACATGTGATTTTAATCAACGTCGACAAATAACTAAGCAAACCTTTTTTTGATGGAACTAAGGAACGTTTGCAACAAATATAGTAATATAACACAAATAATATAAGTTAACTTCTGATTAAGGGGTCATGTAAAATACAAAAGAAAGATTGGATTGTCTTTTTGATGGAACTAAGAAACGTTTTGAAATAAAAACTTATCATCTTTGCAGGCATTTATCATCTATTGTTGAAAATGGGCCACCAATTGAGTACTTGCAATTTATAGAATATGTTTTATGTCCTGTTTTACGGATCTTATTCTTCATTCAAAAGTGCCAGCGACAGCCCTTCTATTAACCACACAATGGCTTCTGGCAGACAAGCCAATTAGGTTTCTAAACGTATTACTTGACTGCTTTCAAGCTTCCTAGAGTAACTAAGCTAAACAACATTAAAAACGAAGTTCAATGAAGCAGATAAAAGCTAGTCCTTACTATTTGACCAAGTTATTAGGCAAAAGATGAGTATCTGACGCTGACATAAGTAAAACAGAGAAGGCGATCACTTCCTCTTAAAAATATAATATGTGAGATGTTTAACCTCAAAAAGAAGGCTTCTTTTCATTTTAAGGAACTTTGAAGGGGAGATTTTGAAGTGGACTTCTTTATGAGATTAATTGAGAGCTGGGCTCCTTTCAAGCTAAATGCTGCAAGATATTGAAAGTGACTACTAATTTCATCAAAAGTAGGCAAGATTACTAAATTCGATATTCTTCTGTATTAAATGATTTTCAAGAACAACGAATACCCTGACCCGAAGTAAGGGGGCTTCTTTTTCAAGATTCCTTTTACAATTTCAACGGGGGTCTTTATATTAAGCGCTCTGGATTACTTTGTGAGGTTTTATGGTTATGAATAATGTTGGTTGTTGTCTTACTTACTTGTGGAAGTGATAGTGCAGACCATACTAGCAGCTAAGACGTTCATCCACGTGAATGACGCCAACAGGAAATAATGCAGCACAACGGCCACAGCACTGCAGAGGGTTGGTATCTCTGTGAGACCGTTAAGAAAGAATCCTCCTTGGAACCCCAACAACGCACAGGACAAACTCATCACTATCTTACCGGGTAGTGTTTTGACTTTCTTGATCCGAACATACACAGCAATTAAGATTATCAGACTGAGGATTGACAGAGTACCTCCAACGTACGTGATAACTCGAAAAGCAAACGCATTGACACTTTCTTTTCTTTCTGTAGCAATATTAACAACTTCTGTGAAGTTGCGTGAAAAATTGGTACAAAGAATAATATCGTTTTTATTTAAACTGTAAAGAGTCTTTGGGTATACACGATTGTGTGACTTGATGAAAATACTTCCATTGGGAAATAAATGGAACTCTGCTTCTGTAAAATTAACAAGGGTGCAGTTTTCCTTCAAGGTTTTATTTGATGTGGAGGTACCATTTGAAGATGACTTGATGAAAGGAGGCTCTGGAAATGGAGCAACGTACCTGCAAACTCGACTGAAAGGATCGTACACCTGATGCTCGCTGCACCGGTCAGGTATCACCACAATAGTCTGACCTGCAGCTTTAATTTTGATTTCGGATGTAGAAGAGAAATCAAAGACAATTGGTAGTCCCAGTGGATATGGTCCTTCATGGCGTTCTGGACACCCAAAGCAACGAGAGTCTATGTTAGAACGAACACCACATAAAAGGCAGTGGGGATTGTTGTACATTTTACCAGGAACCATTGATTTCCATTGACATACTGGGAAATAGTACGCTTCACAGAGATTTTTCACAAACTCCCAGTTTATATGTTTGCTGCTGCTTGTCTCATTGCACCAACCGTTATGTTTTTGAAGAGCACAGTAACGTGCTGTGGCGTTCTTTGGTGGTGAAAATGTCCATGAATAAGTATCTTTGTAACAATATTGCTGCACGAACGAGCTCAAATTGAAATCTCCCGCAATGGCATGGTTGTCACAGCCGTGCTGAGCTCCCCAAAACGTTACGTTAGCTGCCCGATTGCACCTCGCACAAAACAAATTCTTGTAGTTTATGTTAGTTTTCTTGTCAAGCACGGGTAACAATTGGAATGTATCTGAGGGATCGGGGTATTCGCACGCGCGTGCCAACTGCGATCTTCTGTTGAGGTAAGCAGGGCACTTGCTGACAATTACCCAGCCAGAAATGCCGCTAGGATTAAGTTTGAGGTCAAAACACAAATGCATCGAAGGTTCCCTATTTACAAGTGATATGTTGCATCTGGCAAATGAAAAAAGAATACATTGTTAGTAAACGTTTCCCCCTCTAACTTTTGAAAACTAATGCATTTTTAAAAACCAAACTACGTTCGCTGTTTATATATGAATCCTCCTTTTAAGCAATTTTCGGTGGAACTATTGAAATTGTGGCTCTTCCTATTTGGTTATCGGGATCAACACCTTCAAGCTTCCAGTCACTCCGACCCAAGTTATAAACCAACCTTGGTTCTTTCCCCCTCTGGGCTGTAATACAAAGCACATACTTACTCAAAGGAATTTTAAGCTCTTCTTTTGTCAGCTTCACAAAGTGAAGTCTGTACGTCTGCAGTTTCAATTCGTCCTTTTTCTTATTGCAATAGAGATTCGAACCAACTAAACAGGTTAAATAAAATAAGCGTGTCTTATCTAGTTGTGACTTGCTGACAGTGCTTTTAATTTCAAAATGTTAAGTACCCTCACCTTGTGTGATAGTCATAACAGCAGTCTCCAAGCTCTTGACACAAGTCATCACAGTAACAACTCAGGATTCCATTCCTTTCCCATTTTTCACATCGGCCCTTGCAGGATTTCCTAAGCTGCCTTTTACATTCCTGGAGGAAAGTTGGGGCTACACTGACGTTGAGTTGTCTGGCCAGTTCTATGAAGCTGGTGTTCTTGTTTTCGTACTTGATAACAATGTCATCTGAGTGCGGAGTTTTCACATGGACCGAGGAAGTTTGATACAATTGCACTGAAACGTAATTGTTTTGAAGCATATTGATGTAAGGCATATTCTCATTTTGGAAACTAGCAAGTAAACGTTAGTATAGTAATGATTTTGTGTTAAACTGAAAAGAACAGATTGAGCAATTTCCCAAGTCAGAAGTGCTGAGAATATCCATTTGGACAATTTTTCATTTCAGACTTCAAATTAATACTTTTGATTTGTCGACAGATTTTGTAAAATAGAAACTTGCATGGCTAAACCATACAGTCACACACCTTCGTGGAATCTTCCCAACGCTGGTAGGAAAACTGTTCGATATTTTTAAATTATCTCTGTCAGATTGTAATAGAAAACCGCAATTGTAAATGAATGCATGCAAAATAGAAAATGGCACCCAATGGCGATGAATACAGTACTCAATGGGGAAATGTATATCTATATAGGGAACTATAAATATATCATACATATATATATTATATGTTTATATTTTTATATAAGGCAATCGGTTTGGAGAAACGATGGTAAAGATTTTGATGGTATATTTTGCTCTACAGATCTGTTTCGTGAGGACCGAAGCCCTCACTCATCAGGAGCTGGAACTACTACCTTTTTGGGATTGACTGTATATATTGCGTTTGTATATGTATATATATATATATACATATATATGTATATCTCATATAGGGAAATATATATTTAAAAAACTATGTTTTTTTTATTAAAGTGTGAGTTAATCCTGTCAACCTATAGTGCTCTACTCGAGGGAGCTTAAAGTATTAAACAGTTATTTTGGTCAAAATTTCGGTTGAGAGCGACGGAAAAACAAAAACATACATCGGCCTCACTGGAGACACTATTAAGACCAGGTAAAACAACCATACAGCCCTCATTTAGAGCTGAAACTAAAAGAAACGCAACAGAATGAAGCAAGCATACTGGGCCCTACAAGACAGAAGATCGACATACAAGCTGAAATAGAGAATAGTCGCACGTGCGACACTCTATTCAAACACCACAAACGCTGTAATTTATGCCTTACTGAAAAAATTTATCTTGTGCAAACCATCAATGCAAGAGCCAATTATTATTTAGTTTTCTTTTACATTTATAAATCGGGGTTTATAAGTTCGTTAGCTGATAAGTTTGTATTTTTAAAAAGAGTTCGATTGCCGAATGTTTTTGTTTTAAAAACCTGTCCGGCAAGAAAAAAACAAAATAATAAAACAAAATAAATCAAAAACTAAGTTGTACATGCACAGTACTGTAAGCGATGTTTCTGTCATGAACATTAGAAGAGAACCCAATTTTGTGCAATGTGTGCACGGCATCTCAACACTGAGAGCAGAGATTAATCTGGCCTCGATTTCAATTCGCCGAGGGTGATTCAGCATACATTCGGCAAAGCTTGTCTTTTAGTGATAAAGCTTCTCTGCTCTAGATACAGCTTTCTTAGTTGTCACGAAATGCTGTCAAGCTGCATTCTTAAAAACTCCTCTTGCTTGCACGCTGTGATCCGTCGAGTCAAGCGGGCGTTTAATATAACGACTGGTATCCTCAAGAACTGCACAACTGGTGTTTGGCCAGTAATACAAGTTTTTTTAAAGCATGTCGTCTTCTTATTGGCCAGATAGTTAGGGGCAGAAAATCAAAATCGTGGTTTTCGGGCAGGCGGTCTTCACGCCCCCTCCCTACCAAATTTTCTCCTCTCCCCAGTCATTTCTTTTGCACTCGTTCAATATGGCGCCAGAAACCGAACTGGTTTCATCCAGTTTTCCGTCTTCTTCACAAGACCGCCAGCTACGCGGGTTTGAAGGGGGTGCGTGCGTACCCAGTACACCCCCTACCTTCGGGTCTGCGATGGAGGATTTGTGTTTCCATGTCTGTTTAATTTCGAAATTTTGGAACGTTTTCGTCTACGTTTGATAACCTTCTGATATTGAACATTTTAGCACCAACAGAAATATCACTCGTATGTTGTTCATTTTTTGTCAAAAAACGCTTTTTGTTTTGTCTAATCAGTAATTAACGTTCTACAAAATTTATAATTGCTGAACTGTGCACACTTGAAAGTTACAAGCAATTCAGTTATGTAACCTTAATAGTTCGTGACCTGTTGTTTTCAACACTTCAAGTGGTTTTGAAACCACTTAATATCAGTCGACCGATTAGACTGTGTTGTAACTTGGCGAGATTATATTTCATTAAGCAATTGTCGTTTTGTGCAATTCAAGGGTAGAAGTTTGCATTTTACAATCCGTATTTTTCTATTTTCACACCATTTTAAGGATTTATTATTTGACGGTATGAATGCAGCATTGCATTTCAGTATTATTTGTTGTTTATTTCTCTAGCATTTGAGCTTTCATAGATAAACCACAACCATAAAATTGGAGACAAAAAGCCCTATTAAAAATATTGGTTGTTATTCTTTGGCAGTGTAATATTACTTCAAGGTTATTGATGCTATTCTAAATTTAGGCACAACCGCATATTGAAAACTTCATAGGTTTCAATAAAATAACTCGATAGTGATCGTGCTGTTGTTTTTTAAAGGAAGTGCTAGCTTTGCTTCTAACTGGGTCACCTTAGTTTCCTTATTTTTTTAAATTTAGCATTATAGTTATTTTGTTTCTATTATCCTCACGAACCGGATGTCAATGCAGTCACTGCCAAGGTACAATACTCCAAGCCATAGTTCTAGACCTCCTAGTTTTATATATTTTTAGCAGTCAAAGCAATTAGAGTAAGGATTTTCACATTTAAAAGTATGTGAAAATATTTATTCTAGCCCTTTGAACAACCCTATTAACCTATATATAACTAGTAAAAACATTCGAACTCCTTGCTTTAATCCCTAAATCAATATAGCCTGAACAATATAAAAACCTGCAAGCTAAAGATAATGTAGACCACCAAATGAACTGTGGTGTCTTGTGCCCGTTTTCCTTCGGTGAAGGGCCGGTGACGGTTGGGGAAGCGACGTGGACCGATACTAAGAACCGGCTGCGTGGGAGACTAAGGACGAACTGGGTGAAACTACTGCTACATTGTATACCTTTTACTATCATTAAAATGTTCAGTACTTATGGAAAAACGCCTATATATTCTCCTTGACGTTCGCGTCGTTGATGTTTAAGTACTCTTTTGTCACGAATTTATCAGGCAATTGCTTATGCCAAAAATATCGTTTTGTCTGTTGGATGGCTATCCAATGGTTTTTCTCTTGTGTTGTTAATAAACATAATTCCCGCTTTGCTTGGTCTCAAGTTAAGGCACAAGGTTAACGTATTTGTCCTAGATCGCCTCTCTGGATTGGCATGTAAGAAAAACAGCATAAAGAACCGGGGTCTGGTTGTTGCACAGTCAGGTATGCTATTAGTGGACACTCACTTTGAGGGTTCTCCGTAGGAAGAAGGTCATTCACTGAATTAATAATGGTGTGCCTTATAAAAATTATCCAGAGAAAGAAAAACGTTTTTTTAACAAGTTGCATTGTAGACGAGAGACCTGCCTAATTTTTATGATATTGTAAATTTGATATTCTAAGCAATCCAGACAAGTCTTGAAGCTGAATGGAACACGCCTGCAAAATAAGTTGGTTTGACTTGACTTGACACGTCTGTGTCACTTTTTCGAATAATTCACTAACACTTATTTATATTTACGCTCCGTTTAGACCTTAAAACCAACAAATATGAGTGATTGAATAAGAAGTTATCAAATAGTTTTTGACTGCTACAATAAGCAAGTTGTCAACTGTTATTTCGTTTTTCACAAAACAATGGAAATGTCTTACCGTTTATTTGCGCTTGACCACAATCCATGCTGCTGTTAAAAAGTGCACAGAGAAAAAGAGCTTTAGGAATTAAAACAAACGTCTTCATGGTAGAATATTTAAACTGGAACAGTGACAACGTGTTTGACTTGAAAGTTGCATTGTAATTTTTGAGCTATTATTAGACAGTCAAATATTTTTCCGTGTTATGTAACAGTTTGAAGTAGGCTTAAAAAAATTGCATGATTGTTCTTGATTATTTAGAATATTTAAGGTATTAAATGAGAAACAATAGAACCTAACTTCCATACGATTGCTCACAACCACCAGATTGCTGGAATCACTACAGCGTAGGGTCGTCGCCGACAATCCGTCAGTTGTTGAAAAGTGTTTCTTTGTAGTCGCTGACAATCGCTGAAAAGTGTTTCCATATAATCGCTGATGACCGCGGGCAGTATTTTCAGCGATCCGGCGAAGGTGAGCGATCATGTGGAAACCGTCACACTATATACAACATAAGATCAAACTATCTAAAAAAGAGCCAAAATGCCATTTACATGTACAAGGACAGTGAAAGGATTCTAAGACGGCTGGTGCTGTTTGTTTCAATATTTCATATCTCGCGGAAATGAGCACCCGAGTCTTGCATATGGCCTTTCGAGACGATTTGACCACGTTTCACTGTTTCTAACTCCAATGCAATGGGAAAGAAGGTTAAATAATACAAGGTCTCTTTTCCCACATTTCTGTCATAAACAACTCCTTATTTGAATAGACGAAACATAAAACAGAATCAAAGCACCGGTGTGCCCCCGGTGAAATCGTGGATACGTGACAAAGTCAAACGATAACCCTTTCCGAGTTGCAGCTCAACGTATTATCAGAATATATAGTCAAAGTACATTGAACGGTTACATTAACGTTTCGCACATTTTGAACACAAAAGTATTGCAAAAAGAAATCTCCTATTCCCGCTCCGTCGCGCCTATTAGTCTTCATTACGAATCGATTGATGCTCGTGGAGAAGAGAAAAACGGGTCTGAAAATAGCGGAAGGCGAATATATCCCAAAACAAATGTTTTAAAAAAAAGATTTTTATAACATTCAAGTTATCTGCGATGCCTCTTGAGATGTGAGTACTAATCTTTATTCTGCATATGACGTGAAGAATGAATTAAGCGTATGCATGAAGACTTGAAACCTCGCAGATTTTACTCCGACGTGGAAACTTCTACCGCAATCCCGAAGTGTATACTTATTTCAAAAAAGGTTGCTCTTTGTGATCTAGTATACGTGATGCATGATCCGTGTTTCGTAGACCTTAGGGCATTATGGTCGCCAAAGAAAGTAATTTACTTCGTGACCGAAGCCAACTTCGAGATTAGAAACAATGACAATAGCAAAACCAAGCAATTTTTCGCAAGCATGATGCTTTCCGGTCTATGAACAAGCGTCAACAGGGAGCTGAACTCCCCCCTTCCCCCCCCCCCAAAAAAAAAAAAACCCATAAAAACAGAACACAATATAACTTATCCTGGGGGAGAGGCAGGTAGATACTCCCTGCAGTGCCTTAAATCATAAATGAAAGGGGACGCTAGTGAGCTAGAAGCGACTTCATGACAAGCATTTTTTTATTTGCCAACTTCTCCAGAGGAATGAAAGTGAATGCGTTAAGTCTACAACTTTTCAGGTTAATAAAAGATACTGATGACACAACATGTTTTATTAAACTCTATCACACAGTGCTAACAGTAACAATGTCAACATTCAATAACAATAACCTAAATGTCAATATTCAAATTGTTACGACTTAGTAGAGCTGCAAAAGTTGGAAACCTTAAAGAATCTTACTCCAAAAGGAAGTCCATTCATATCTGTACTTTTCCATTAATATCTGTACCAGTCGAACTATTCCAACTCCGCACCAATGAGAAGGCCAGGAAAAAATTCTAGACGCTCTCATTGGCGCAGAGTCGGAATATATCGACTGAGTCTTCTGATATTTGAAACACAGATTTATATAGAGAAGTACAGATTTGAATGGAGTTCTGTTTCAAATTTATTTTGTTAAAATTTTGTGAGGTTGAGTCGTGTAATTTCAACCTGTGAAAGTTCTAGCAACGCTACTGAAACACTGCATCCAGACAATTTGTTAGTGCTTGGTAACTCAGAAAGTACATATGTAGTAACACAACGCTAACAGTAGCTTAAAGAATGACACTGCCAATCTTCAAATGACTGATGTCTTGTCAGTAAAGATGCAAGTGCAGGAAGTCGTATTGTTTGAGCTTTAAAGTTTTGTGTGAGATCGAGTAGTATGTAATTTCAACATCTGAAAGTTCTAGCAGCGCTGCTGCAAGATTGTAATCAGACAAATTGTTGTCTAAGCTTGGTAACGCAGCAAGTACATCTTCAAATGTAGTTAAATGAACACTAAGCTGAGACTCAGTGTTGATGACAACTGTTGCACATGCTTTCCTGGGAAAGTCCTTGAGACGAATATAATGTTGTTGCACCGTAAAAAAATTACTGTTTGGTTGCAGTAAACGGCGGTGGCATTGCACACATTGAACAAAGGTCTCGATGGATTCAACATTGCTGATTTGGTAAATCTTATCACAGTCTAGTGGTTTACATCAATATCTAGCGCTAGTGTTCCTTGCCAACTACGAATCTGTCAATCATTGGTATGTGCTCCTCCCTTTATCATGGTTTGTGTAGGTAAACTTTTGAAGTTTGACAGGCGTGTGACTGAGTTGACTGTCCTGGAGAAGTGCTCTTTTGCTTTTAGAGTAAAGCAGCGCCTCCTTATTCTTTGCGCTAGTTTCTGGTTTAAGTGTACAATACTCCATAGTGCGTTTCTTGTTTAGAACTGGAGAAGACTATGCGTAGTAACCATTACTCTGATGTAACGCTTGTTTTGATTTGCTACCAGGATGAGGTTTTTTAAGGAATTCTGATTGGCTACGCACTAACACTTGAGTGATGACCCAGTGACATCGGTGTCCGCAGTAAATCGTGTTTATGCTTCGCGTATTTACCACTTAAGAGCTAGGGAAACAGCTGACCCTTAAAATCTGTATTACCAAAGATAGAAATGAATCTTACATGTAATTACAAAACTGTAAATATTTTTCGTTAATTTTTTCTCTCTTAAGTAGATAGAAAAAAAGAAATGTAAATCAAACCAAGAATTCTGTATCTTAAAAGGAAAATAAAGAACAATTAAAAAAGAACTAAAAAAGAACACAGGCTGCTGAAATCATTGAGGCATAGGATCGCTCACGATCGCCGACAATTGCCCGATCGTTGAAAAGTGTTTCCATAAAATTGCAGACGATTGGTTCATGTTTTACTAATATTATCAGCTGGTTTAATTTTGGCTCTAACAAGACTGAAATAGAAATTACATTACAAAGTTAGAGAATATACTAAGACGAAACATACGATAGTTGCAACGAAAATAGGTTGAACAAGCTAGAACTTGGATGCTTTTTAAAGCCAGACTTGAATTTAGCTAAATCACACGTCCTCCTTAGGTCCAGCGGTAAGGGTTTTTAGATAACCGCTGAACCAAAGGAGCCCTAATACTGTACTTTGATTGGTTTGTGCAAAAAGTGGACGGAGTAAATCTCGTGTTGCGTAGTAACAGTAGTCTCAGGGGATGGCTAAATTCATTAAGTAAGTAAGGTGGAGCCAAGTTATTTAGATATTTTAAGACTAGCATGCATGCTAGGTAGTCTCAGCGGGATTGCAACGATATAGTATATGCCGATCAAATTGAAACTACACATGGAAATGCATCCAGCTTGACACATTAGAGAACTTTCCTTTAGGCCTGGTTTCGTTAAACCCTCTCAGGTCGTCTCGGTCACCCTGGTCGTCTATGATATTTTTGAAATGATCGTGGCGACCAGGACGACCTTTGAGCTTTTATGGTTTCCGTATAGTCGTCCAGCGGTCGTCTCTGTGATGGAAGTTCTTCATGGCCAGAAATCCCGGACATTTGAACCCGAGATGAGTTCAGCGGATTCACCATAAATGATAATTTAAAATGGCGACGAGAAGAGGAAAGCGTGCTGCTGCAGTCGATTATTGGCAGCTAAATTTGCTTAGTTCCGAAGTTTTGTACGACACTGCTCCTAAACGAATCTGTACATAAGTACATTCAGTTCCTCTTAGCAAACTCAAACAATCATAAGGCACGTGAACTGTTAAAACAATATCAGTGGAAAGAACGCACTGCTGCCGAATGTAGCTTAG
>JAOBRG010368426.1:0-12004 GCA_027574985.1 Umimayanthus nakama | reverse complement strand
CCCCCCCCCCCCCCCCCCCCCCCCCCACAGAAACGTCACAACGTTTCTCGTGGTAGAAATTAATCGATATGCGACGCTTCCCTTAGCTAAGGTCATTTCTATCAAAGCTAGTTTGTTGTGATGCTCGCTCGATATTTGTGATAGCCAATATCATCTGCCCCGGCATAGGCTATCAACAGTTATCTTTGTATGCCTCTGCCACCATTTCTGCCGCCATCTCTTTTCTCCATATATGCCTTTGACTTCCGCAGCTTGATTGCTTTGCCTACTTCGTATATGCATCTTTTTCCACGTCCGTATCTCTGTAATCCTCGCTGGCGCAGAAGCTCGACACTCGCCAGTGTAGATTCCTTGCGGTGTTGTACTTGCTCTTCTATCGGAAGGCTCTTCTCAATCCAAAATCGCACCGGGAGTCGATAATCTACTGGCCGGGTGGGGGATGGTCCGCCTAACTTCACCAGAGCCCCGTTTGCTGGCAAACGTTTCTGAGTAGATCCTAAAAGGCATATATCGTAACTGTAGGGGCTCGGGTAGAAAAGTACCCGTCGTGCATCACCCTTTCAGCAATCGTATGCTCTGCCTGCTCCCCATCACCTACGGCGTGGACGAGGGGTCGGACTTTTGGATGAGTGTGTGATGCAATGGTACTTTAGTTTTATTTAGTTCAGGAATGGTAATATACTCTTGTTTCGAAACGTTTTCTCACACTGCTTATGAAACTCCCAAGATTTAAGCCAAATACCCTAGTACATAAGCCAACCAAAACCTCTAAAAACTTGAATAGTCACAGAGCTTCAATGCGTGGTTTTGTCTTTTAAAATTTATCTTGAAGCCCATCGCGCACCAGCCGTATTTTGTCATGCAGAAGTGCCAATTTTTCGTTGGAGCCAAGCCTGTCTAGCCTGCAAAAAGCAGACGGTTTTGCTTCGCGTACGATGTGAGGAGAGAAACCGCCTGCCTTTCGACAGCCAAGTCTGTCTGGCTTTGAGGTCACTCACACACCAGTTGAGTTTTCGTCACAGATTTTTGGCTCAAACAAAAACTGCAGCACTACCATGGGCTTATTCCCAATGAGTTGTCGGGACTCACCGCGCACAAGCCGACAAGATCTGGTTTCGACACCATTCATCCGATTGACTTGATATTTGCTAAACATAATGAGGTTCCTTTGTACTCTCATTTAAGTGTAACAAGGTGGTCTTTTGCTAGTTTCCATGACAACCATAGTTACATAAATGACGTGACAAGTGGCCGCCGTCTTTGACTTTTAAGTTTTCAGATTTTAGTTAAATTTACATTTCAATACTTCAAAATGACAAAAAAATGCGTTTCGCGATTGAAATCTACAAAGTAGTTAGAATCCATTGTAAATTTTTCATTGTTTCGTCAGATTTTAGCGAAACAACTCATTGCATGACTTATTGTTATGACGTCATCAGCTGTGCCATCACCTAATTAGTGTCAAAATATGTGAAACGAGCAAAGCACAGTTGTATCAAAACTTTTGACAATTGGTCATGTACACGTTGCAAAAAAATTACAGCTAAAACAGTTGAGGAAGGGCCCCCGTACCTCGAGGTTTCCTGTTTTAAACTTCCTCCGACAGGATTCGATTTTTTGCTGCCTGTTCCGAACCATCCCACACTAGGCCATTTTTTGTCGGCGATGAAAAAATCGGCACTTTCCCGACAAAAATTGGCCGGTGTGTTATGGGCCTAAGTTTGGTGCTGTACTGCCTTTTCGGCAAACGAGTTTTGTGTGTCTCTCGATACGGTATTGATGCTGCGTTCTAAAGGTTCTGCTGCCCTTAAACGAGAACCGGTTTTAAAAAATTGAAGACAAATATGCAATACTTGTAAGACTGCTGCAACAGGTCGTTGGAACGCTCGTCGCATGTTGGTTTAAGAGTATGAACTGAGTCTAGGGACCGGTTGTTCAGACGCTAATTGGAGACCAGTCATATTTAAAGGAATTAAGGCCGGGTTTGGGGACAAGAGACTATATTCTTCCGTCTTTTTAAAAATATTTTATCCAACCTGGTTTTGAAGCTTTTCTCAGTTTATATAACAGTCAAAAATCGTGTGTTAAAACAAACAAAAAAATTTGCTACCCAATCAATTTCACTGCAGCGTCAACCGTGGTCATTTAGTAAACAATGATGTCCTTTTAAGTAGTGCTATTAAAATAAAACATGTAGAGTTATTGAACAAGGAAGCAGGATTGGCAACAGTCTGGCTTTGAACAACCGGGGAAAAGTCAACAGGTGTTTTACACACTGAGTTCATTGATGTTGCCAACGGTTAAAAGTCGAAGACTATTGCTTTAAACAAGTATTTTCAAAATCATAGTATTTGTTCTTTCCATAAGATTCAAGAAACGCGTGCAAGTCGTCTTCTTTGTTCAAAAGACGGAAGTAGATTGGTTTCTCAATAACTTGCGGTAGTTTTTTCGTAAAAAATATCTACATTTAACTATAGAAACCAGATTTAGTGATTTGCCTGGCATAAAATATTTAAACCAGCTTGCAAGAAGCTGATTTTTTGACAATTTGGTGCAGTTCACCTCACGATGAGTGACGTCATTAAACACCATGGAAACACCACGGGAGGCGTTAGCTGTACTTTCAATATACACGTTGTTTCTTCTCGATAAATATATGCTTTAATATGGGCAGAGGCGCTGATTCGTAAAGTACGATGTGAATGCTTTATTGATCCACAGACCTTTTCATTCTTTGTCTTGTTTTAAAAACATTTCTCAGAATTGAGCAACAGCATCATACTCTGAATACTTTGTAGATCCTGTGACCCGTACGAACAGAACCAGGCATTAAACAGATCTTTTTTTTCCTTGTCTCGTTTTTAAAATAGATTTCTCAGAACTGAACAATAACATCATACTCTGAATTCTTTTTGGTCGCCTGACCGTAGCAACAGATCTTTTTCCCTTTGTATTGCCCAACGTGTTTCTCAGAACTGAACAATACTATATCGCCGGTTCCGCTTTGGTTAATTTCGCGGAAATCTATAACTTCATTTTTTAGTAGCTTGTCACTTCATGTTGGATAAGGTTTTTGCCAGAGCGCAGTGAACACTAAAATGGAGACCGACATAAAGAAGACATTTAATTTTATCTGTGGCAGTGGTGGCGAGCTTCAATTCGGCGATTTAGTTAGGAATCCCTCACCCCTGGCCCGACAGTCTTCCGCCGAAACCAAACGGAAGCTCGAAGAACTCGCCAGGACTCACTCGTGCTTTACCCTGCTCAAACGAGGCGAAAAGATATCTAGTGTAAGAATCTATTTTAAAACACGGCTGTGCGTGCAGTATCTTCAGAAGGTGGAATGTTCCAGAGGTAGTAGTTGCAAGTATTGGCATATTTGTAAACGGTATATGGAGGGAAACTGCAAAAAGAAAAACTGTCAGTTCTCGCACAACTTCAAGGACAATCAGAATATGAAGAAATTAGAAGCCATGGAGATGAGCCAGCATCCAAACAACACAATACGAAAAATTTTATCAAGATGTCTTCCGCGAGTGTGCAATAACTATGCGAACGGCTACTGCATATTTGGAGAAAACTGCGAAAACTTGCATATTTGCTCAAAGCTGGTTGAAAACTTGTGTCCAGTTGACAAATTCAGCTGTTTGTTTTCTCACAACCTGAAGACTCCACCAAACAATTGTGCTCTGCAAAAGGTCGAGTTATCTCCTATGCTGCCTTACAAGATTTTGTTTTCCCACATTCTGCTTCCAGTTGTGGAACAGCTGCCATTGACGCGTTGCAAATTTGGTTCCACGAACTTAGGAGCAGAAAACGAGAACGCCAAAGAGCAACACTCTGCTGAAAACGCAAGCAAGATAAGTTTGCCTTACAAAGACCCTCTAAGGGAAGCGAAAGGGTCTTCAAAGGTTGACCATACACTTCAGGCGAAGAAAGGTTTGAGAATTGATTCTGAAACCACAAAACGGTATTTGCATAAATATGCAAATAGCAGCGAAAAGCAAAGTCAGAATGGAATACCTGTTCCGTATTCTTATACCCCGCTGCCAAGGTCCTTAAGCAATGTCACTGATCCCAAAGGTGAGTGTCTCATTTTAAGTAAGAATGGTTGTAATGAACTTCTTTCTGTTTTACAATGTAACAATCAAAAAAGAGGCTGTTGCCTAAAATAGCTAAGCAAATTAGAACAGTGGTTTTTAATAACGAATTCTAGTTGTATGAATTTTATTCCTATTTCAAAATGCACCTAAGGCTATCTAGAGGTAACCAGTTAATTTGTTAGCCAATTCTCAGTATTCAGCTAGATTTCTTGATACCAGTTACTACTATCAATAACCCTGGAAGGCATAAAGGGAGGGGGGGGGGGGTCAATCCGACCCTCCCTCGATTTTTTTGGGTTAAGACTTTTGTTCCTTGACCGATTTCCAAAAGCTTTGGCGCAACTGTTCCTTGTTCGTCAACACATCTTTAGACCCTAATTAAGTGATGTCACGACCGATGATGTCATCATAATAAGTCACGCAACCCGTGTGTTGCCTTCAAAAGTGGAATTTTTTGCTTAAAAACAACTTCACTTTATTTCTTAAAATTTTGTATATTGTAATTGCTAAACCATGTTTTCTTACCATTTTCACTGTTCAATTCGAAAATCTGAAATTTCGAAAATCCAAGATGGCGGCCACAGTGACGTCATTTATTTTGATTTTATTGCTATGGAAGCCAATTAAGCACCACGTGGTTTCGATTAATTGAAACTATAATAGAGGTTCTTTATATATACCAAATATCAAGTCAATCAGATGAAAGATGTCAAAAGTCTATGGGGGGGGGGGTTCAGATTGACCCCCCCTCTTATGCCTTTGTGTAACTATTTTTACTCTATGCCTTCTAGAGTTAAGAAAAACCATTATTTTCCTTTTGTTGTGGCAACAGAAAAGGAAGTTGAGGAAGAAATGATGGCTATTTCGAACAAGTCATAGAGCCTGTACTCATGTCTCTTCACCAAACCTAAACATGCAAAACATCTGGTTAGCCTTTAAAAACCACTTGAACAAATGTTTCATCGGTCAGTACAAAAAAGGGAAACATCCTTCTAAGTGAAATATATCTAAAGTCAGTCCCGTTTTAAGGCTGATGATGATACAGACCCAAAAAGTGGTAGATTCAACATCAATGTTTTCGGTAATTGTGAGTATCGTATTCACTTTGTTTTCAAACCTGGTAACAAGACCTCATTGTAACTGAGGTTTAACAACGTGTTTGTAGTTGCATGGTCACAAACACTAACGACGTGGACTACCATCAATTCTTTCACGTTTTGGAGTATAAACAGAGGCAAAACCGACAACTAGAAAAAAGGCCCTATCGTTTCGAAACTATCATTTCCTTTCATCGATAAAACATCAAAAATGCAGGTTTGCCGGTGTTCGATGCATATAGCAACTGTCTCTTGTCTCTGTTTTTTTTCCAAACAAATTATACGGGGTATCTTTTTAAATAGTTTGATACTTTAATGAACAACTATATTGAAAGAATGTTGCTGGTTTATCAACAATTCCATTACTGTCATGTAGCTGCCCTCATGAAGTAAGGTTGTTAATTACCGACTCACGTTTGTGGCCACGTATTTACAAGTTTTGTGAAATTTACTTTTAAATTACTTAAGCATTTGATAACGAACTAACGTTCGTGTTCGCTTACTCACTCACTTGTTTCTGCTTGAACATACTTACTTATTTTTTTGCAGTTACGCATTGAAGCACTTACGCTTTTAGTTGCGCACTCGCTCGCTCACTTACCTGCTTACGTAAACCCTTACGGGCTAATATTAATAAGTAAAAATATCGCTCAGCAATAACAGCGTTATGATTTCGATTTAGGATAGAGTGTTTCCTCACATTCTTTTCTGCACATTGCGTCTAAGTTGAAGTTGTTCTTTCAGCTACAGACAAATACTTTTGTAGGGATCCAAAGGAACTACACATTTGCTCTGAATTCATTACTGGCCAGTGTCAGCAAGCGGCAGCATGCGACATGTATCATTTTCACCTTCCCTATATTTGGCAATGTGTTGAAACTACGGGCAGCAGTGAATGGAAATGCTTCACTGAAGAAGAAAATGAAGAAATAGAGAAATCGTACTGCAATGTTTATACCAGCAGCTGTATTAAACGCGTGGATATGACATCCATTTTGCCTTGGTAGGTGATACTATTTATCTTTAAAATGTCTCATTCTATATGAAGCCTACAATTCCTTCCACAATCGCTAGTCTGGCAAAATAGTCTTTTGTAAGTGTTTCAAAGGAAAGCTCGGCGTGTTTGGTTGTAATGGTTGGGAAGGTTACTTAATGAATACATATCATACCAAGAGTTAACGGTTAGGGAATCATTGAGGAACTACGCTTAGCAATGGTAAATACCTTGTTTTCGTGCACGTTGGCCACTTAACGGAACATCAACTGTTGAGTGAGAGTTGTTTAAGCTTTTTCCTTTGTTCTTTTCCTGGAATACTAAATAGATATCAGCAAAGCAAATACAAATTAACAGTTTCGTTATTATTTACACAACAGATAAAGTGGTGCAACTGGATTTTCAAGATATGACTTTGAAGCATAGGGAACTAGTAAATCCTCTTCGTATAAGACGCCTGTCAACAAAATCCCACAATTACAATAGTTCTGTCATGGAAACAAAATGGGTGTGGTACTGGAACTATACGGCGCCCTCTTGTGGGCACAAACTGTGGTATCCATATGGAGACGGACGTGAATACAAGGTTTGTACGGGGAACTATATATATTTCTGCAGTGCAATAAATTCCTTTTGATAGGCGATAAGAGAAAAGGTGTTAAACCACGGCTCACTGCTCGCAGTAGTTTGAAGTTCCGCAAAAAATAAAATTAAACGTTTTCATTTTTTGTCATAAAAATCCAGAAATTAGTCTCAATTGCCGGATTTACTTCACACTCCATTTTCATTATTCCGCTCGAATCCACTCCACTCCACTCCACTCCAATCTGCTCAACTCCACTCCGCTTGTGCTAATCCACACTCCTGCATTCATTTTTATTTTTCTGCTTTACTCTGCTCTACTGTCATTGCTACTACAATAACCAACACAATTGTCATTACCATTAATTGATCTTGCTAGATTTCATCATTATTACATTTTACAGCTATTAATATTAACACCATTTATAGATGCCCTGCCTTTTACCATTTACAATTATCTGGCACTACCAGTTTGAATTATCATTTCATATCATTATCACTTGTAATACTGGCTTTAACGGACAGTAGAATGGTCTTAACTGTTTGGCAGGAACAACACGACAGCTTCTGCCATTTACTGTGGGCATAGCAGGTTGAAGAGAATCCTACAAAAGAAGAGACAAGAACAGTAACGCCATTTGATTTGCTTCGTAAGACACCTGTTTGCTTTACACCTGGGATAGATCAATTTCCAGTTTCTCGGGTTGTCTTCATCATACATTTTACTTGTTGCAGAGTAATAATATTCCATTAAAAGGTTCTTAAAACAAGAAAAAAATAATTTGATGTTACGAAATTCAAAAGGGAGTGAGTTCCAGATTCTGACTACAATGATAGACAATGACCACTTACAGCTTGGTTACCTTTATCGTTTGTAACACCATTGCTAAGGCCATTTCGCTTGTCATTTCCTTACCTTTGTCATTGCCATTTCCTTTGCTATTTCAATTGCTTTTGTCGTTGCCATTTTAATTTCCATTGCCATTGCCATTCCCAGTGCCTTCGTTATTGCCTTTGCCTCTGCTGCCAATATTTCTATTGCTTTTAATGTAGCCTTTGCCCTTGGCATCTCCTTTTCCACTTTCATTTCCACTGCTCAATCCATTTCAATTTTATTTGCCATTTGCATTGATATTCTATTTCCATATCCATTGTCGTTTGCGTTACCAAAAAGTTTGCATTGTCATTGCCATTGCGTTTCTATTGCCTTTGCCACTACTATTTCTTTTGACATTGCCAGATTGGGAATGTCCTGTTAGGCAATGACCATATACAATTTCATTACTACGTTCGTTCGTAATATTACCATTATAATGGCCACTGCCATTGCCGTTTCTATTGCCTTTGCTATTTCAATTGCTTTTACCATTACCTTTTTCATTTCCACTTCGACTTCCATTGCGATTCTCTATTGCCTTTGCCATTGCCTTTGTCGTTACTGCTGCTATTTCCACTGCTTTTGCCATAGCCATTGCTTTCGCCATCTCCATTTCGACTTACATTTGCTCTGCCATTTCCATTGCCATTTTTATTGCCAATTTTATTTCCATTGCAATTTCCGTAGCCATTTCTATTTTTACTTCCATTGCCATATATATCCATCACCATTTCCTTTGCCATTTCCATTTCTAGTGTCATTTCCGTTACCATTTTGACTGCCTTTACCTTTGCCATTGCTTTCTTCATTTCCACAGCCTATTTTTTCATTTCCTTTGTCATCAGTTTCCGTTGCTTTGCCAGTTCCATTGTAATTTCCAGTCCATTGCCATTGCCACTGCCTTTGCCTTTGACAGTGTAGCTATCTTTGCGATTGCCATTTCAATTCCACTGCCTTTGCCAATGCCACTGACTTTGTCTTTGCCTCGCAACTTGCCCTTGCCACTGCCAGTTCATTGCTTTTACCTTTGCTATACTGCAGTTTCCTTTTCAATTTCCTTTACACTTGACTTTGACTTTGCCATTGCTATTGCCTTTGTTACGGTTGTGGCCAGCGAAAAAACACAATATAAGTAAAGTATCCAAACAACAAGAAACTGAATTGTTTGCTTTTTTATTGTCTTAAGGAAGAAACACAGAAGAAAATTGAAGAGTATTTTGTTGACATGGGTGGTTCGTGCTCCATCAGTGTGGAAGGGAAGAACTACGAAGTTGTTTTTTCTGACAACGGTAACGGTGAAATGTATCATGAGGAAAGTAGCAGCGCACACAAGGCGAGAAATGCAGTCAGACGACGACCGCAATTTAGATCCAAGGTAGACATCCAGGGTCTAGTCAAGTAAGGATCGAAAAGAGCTAAGTATAGTTAGAATGTGCCTTATACAATGTTAATCATTTAGCGCAAAAGCCAATAATATTTAACAGTTCTAAGTGGCACAAGATGCAAAGCTGGAATGGGTTTATAGCAAAACATTTCGTCAATAGGGTAAACATTACATTCAACAGCACTGTAACAATAGCATAAGTTTATACCTTGCAACTAACATTTAAGGGTGCCGTTGTACTCAATACTAAGCGAGTCATGGGTGTTTGCTCCCTCGTAGCGCGGTGCAACAAACGCATATTAACGCTAACCAAGGGTTAAATCGTCTAACTCAGGGTCAAAATTTAACCAACGGTTAAATTCATCTCCACCAACACTAATCAACGCTGAACCAGATTTAAAGCGCCTATCTCAGGGTAAATATTTATCCCGCGATTAAGTCAGTCAGTCTGATAAACATCAATTAATTCTACCCAGTCTTGAAACTTAACTAATGTTTAAATGCAGCTGTATAAATACTTCCTCTTCGTTCCTAAGTGGAACATGGGTCTTTCATTAATGCTTTCTATCTCGTCATGTTCCTTGCCGTTTTCTTTCTCTTACATACGTGTTCTCCTCCAGCTATGTGTTATGCCTGCTCTCTTCTGTTTCTTCTATGGGTTCCACTCTAGTGCAAATTTGGCGATATTTCCATCTTGTCTCCTTAGTGTTTGTACAATCCATCTCCAAGATCGCTTTTTCTTTCTGTTGGTATGAGCTCGTTCCATCATAATGCTGAGAATACACCGCAAGCAGTTGTTAACACACACCTGGATCTCGCTGATCAACGTAGCTAATAGTCGCAATGTTTCTGATCTGCATACAATACTGGCTTGACGTTTAAAGAGAAGATCGTCGGCTTTGCTTTCAATGATAGGGAAGTTGTACACCACACTGGCCTTAGAAGAGCGTATACATGTCTTGCTATACTGATGCGTGCCACCAGCTTTACTAATCATACTACTCAAAGCTTGGGATTCTTCCACTTTTTCAACTATTTGATGTGCATTGTTAACCATCCGTCCTGCT
Source organism: Umimayanthus nakama (assembly GCA_027574985.1). Classification (NCBI taxonomy): domain Eukaryota; kingdom Metazoa; phylum Cnidaria; class Anthozoa; order Zoantharia; family Parazoanthidae; genus Umimayanthus; species Umimayanthus nakama. Next base: position 1,900 of record JAOBRG010368426.1, on the reverse strand, counting down.
TTGTCATTGCTTTCATCAACTGGTCTTAGAGTAGCGTTAAATTGGATAAAGAGCTATCTGTCTAATAGACTACAGTTCGTGCAATTCAAAAAGTCTGTTCTTTCGAGCAAACAACCTGCGGGGTCCCACAAGGGTCAATTTTGGGACCCCTGTTTTTCTTAATAAACTTTAATGATATACGCAATGTTTCGTCACTGACTAAACTCATTCTATTTGCGGACGACACAAACCTTTTTTCTCAAAACAAGGATCCTGTTAAACTTATAGAACTAGTAAATTTAGAAATCTCAAAATATGGTAAACAAACTAACACTAAATTTCGATAAAACTAAATTTTTAGTATTTAAGCCTCGACAAAAGAGAACATCCGTTCAAATTCGATTAAAGCTAAATAACAATGAAATTGAATAAGTACAAGAGACATTTTTTCTAGGGATAGTCCTGGATGAACATTTGACTTGGAAGTCACACATTGCCTACACGGCAAACAAGGTTTCGAAATCTATTATAGTTATACGCAAATCAAGTTTTTACCTGAAGAATGAAACTATTCACATTTTGTATTTTTCAATGATTTACCCGTATCTGCAATATTGCAATCTTGTCTGGTCAAACACGTAAGAGAAAAACCTCTCAAGATTATTAATCTTGCAGAAACAAATTGTTAGAATTATATATAAATAAGGGTTATGAGAACATTAATTTAGTATGAACATAGAGTTGTCGCGTCACGTGATTTGTTGGTCAAATGCAAAGTACAATTCTTTACTCTTAACGACTTTAAGGCAAAGTCAGGAGAAGTTGCGAAAGGAAAACAAACGAGAGAAAGAAAAACATTTGCCGTTGTCGTGGGAAATAGTGCCAGCAGAATGTGATTACAAGCGCATTCGTCTTTCACCAACGTCTGAGGAGTTCCGAGAAGTAAGAGGTTGCTTTCGTCAAACGATTGCCAGCGACAAGGCCACCATCGTTGGTATTGAAAGAGTGCAAAACCCTTTCATGTGGGAAAAGTATACAAGGTAATCAACTTTGAGTCTTCTGCTATTTCAATAATGGCTCACTATTTGTCGCTGCTACTTTAGTGTGCGCCTGCACATCGCTGTCGTAATGCCATCACTTGTCACCTTTGTGAGACTAATGTGTTCATCGCTGTCAGAGAGCTTTCAATTGTCATTGCTGTTACACTAGTGTCATTGCTGTCACAGCACGGTCAACCGCCATCACTCTTACACTTACGTGCTCATCGCTGCCACAGCACTGTCAGTTGCTATCTGGCTACTACATATAGTTTGTGCTAAGGATGATTACAATAGGAGAGCAAAGTATGCTTAGAAAATGTTAGCGCAAACAGATTGATTTTGTGGAGGTTGCTTATCTGAAGAATCTTGAAAACCGGGTACCCCTGTCGCACTGGTATTAGGGAGGTGCAAATGGTGGCCACTACACCAACGTGCCTCTCATTTTGTTTTGAGCTTGATATAAGCTAGGCATTTAATAATCAAGTCTAGTTAATAATAGGAAGTTAGTCTTCGGTTTCCCTAAGGCAAAGTGAAAGAGAGTACATGAACTAGTGTAGATTAGAAGCTGAAAACTCGTTTTTACAGCTGAGTAGAATAAAACAAACTGAACAAAGCGTCTTGCTCAAGGAAACACTACAGTTGTCAAGCTGAATGCTTGCGCGTAATCAATCTTTTTCGATGATAGACGTGGAGCAGGGAGGGGGTGGATATGCGTGTTGGCAATGAATGTGCAAACTTCTAGGGGCGTCCGAGGACACTCTCCCCAGGAAAATTTGAGAAAACTTGGATTGGTGGAGACCGAAGACAATAGGCGAGTTTCATGTGACGTAATGTTTATCAACAAACCTATTCAATTCTGAACACCTTTGAGGCCTCACACA
>JAOBRG010368415.1:0-12004 GCA_027574985.1 Umimayanthus nakama | reverse complement strand
CGTTTTACAGAGTTTATATGGAGCTTCGTGCTTCCGTCTCCGCTTCCGTCTCCGTCGCTAGTGTGAACCAAGCTTTACTTTCAGTCTCCCCGCTGAATATAAACCTATTAATGGCTTCCTTCCGCACGAGAAACCTCTCATTCGGGGTCCTGTCTCAACGACTGAGGAGAAAAACACGGGGTTCGTACGTTTTCAAAAATTCGAAAATGTAGGGTTTTCCAGGGCTTTTTTTCGTACGTGTTCAATGGCGACGAAATCCGATCGGCGGTGACGTTGTCTCAGTCAGGCGAGATGACATTTTTACACGTAAACGCTCGCTAGTTTCCGTCCCGGCAAGCAGGGCTGTCCCGGCCTGCCGTTACAGCCCTGCCCATGTAAACAGGGCCAATGACTGTGGATACCATTTCACAAGCAGATGCAAGTAGTTTGCTCACAGGTAGAACCAAAACCAGGGATTTTAACTATTATAAAAAAAGGTACCAGCATCCCCAATCATGTTAGTATGGGAATCCCCCTGGATTTCAGATGATTTGGACAACATGCAGCTGTTTTTATTATCAACAACAGAATGAGGTCTGAAAGTGTTTTAGTCAAATGCATCATATTAACTGTGCAACATTCAGCTTTTACCGATGCAACCTTTCAGAACAACCAAAGACCTTTCAAATGATTGCATTCGTGAAAAACTTTATTTATGTTTATGAAAATACAGCAAATAGTTGCTTTTAATGAATCTTTTTAAATATAGAACACTTTAACTTCTCGATAAAATACAATTTTCTTCCTCTGCTCAACTCCACAGCTTAATCATAATTACACATGGTGATTGTGGTCAGTAGTTCAAAGTGCAAAACCAGCACTAAAATTCAAGGTATTTAAACTATTCTGACAAAGAAGAGTCATAATTTACTTGCTAAACTTGGGCAACAGTTTTGTTCATAGCAAAAACTTATTCAATTTTCTACTTGACCTTAAAAGTAAACAGATGTAGGGATTTTGAATAATATTTGCAGATGTTTTGGCTCAGCTAATCATGTATTTTTTGTAATTAGCACTATTTCAGAAGGAATTGAAAGTTTTCTACACCTTTCATCCCAAACACTTATATGTAGGTAAAAATAACTATTAAAACTAACAACAAAATATTTTCCTATTGCAAAATCAACTATAGCACTGAAAACAACCATGCCAATTTTCTCTGTTACAAGCACACTATTTTATGTTCAACTATACAATAACAGATGATCCTACCACCGTGTTCATTGTGGATCCTCAGATCTTTTGGTAAGTATAAAGGTATTGAATGGTCCAGATCATATGTCCAGTACCTTAAATGTTTTTCATGTTTTCTTCATTTTGGTTCCAAGTGAATAAAAGTAAAAAGTATGAAAACTTAAGCTTAAGTTGCTCCAGCCAGCTTGTGATAGAGCTCTAGATAACTGTTATTGTCTTCAAATGTGCAAAAATGTGAGACATGTCAAGTGATAAGATGCAAGGCCCCTGATCTAGGTGTCTAGCTATTATTCTATGGCCTTAGTAAACAATGATGTGACTGGAAGGCCCTATAGAGCACTGGCTACTATATATGGTTTTACAAAGTTGGGACCCCCCTGCCCTTCCAACAGGATGTGCTAAAATAATCTAACAGATACCTTGGGTCTTGTACATAGCAGAAAATTTTTTTGAATTTGTTAATCTTTAAATCTGGGGTTCTAAAAAGGCAGTTTTCTCTTTCAAATTTCTCAAATCTCCAATCTTGAAATGCGACCTGTTATGGCTGTAGTGCACTGCTCCTCTATTTCACCAACACTGCACAACACAAAATTTAAGCCTGGCACTAAAAAATTCAAAGTAACATCTAAAATTGTCTTCAGAAAGTCAACATTAGAAACTTATGGGACCAAAGCTTTTTTTTCTGCTATGCAGTAGATCTCAGTTACATTTAATCGTAATTCTGGCAAAACTCATTGAAACAACTAACTGGGATTCCTTTAGGCCAGCATCGTTCCAGCAGAATGTTCTCTATTCTTCTCCAACAGCAACTTTCTTCATTGGAACATACTCTCCATTTCTGTAGGCAGCCATTTCTTCTTCATATCTCTCTTTGTCTGTTGCAGCCATATCCTGGTACCTTTTCTTCTCGTCATCTTTCATCTCTTGCCATCTTGCCCCAATCTTCTTGGCAATGTCTCCTATTCCCAGCTCTGGATTTTCCTCTTTCAACTCAGGTCGGATTGAGTTGCTATAAAACATGAAGGCTGACCTGGATTTGAAAACAACAAGAATGATTATCAAAGCACTGGTCACTAGATTTAGTTTTTGGACACCTATTGCCTCTTGAGTGATAATGTATGAATTGTTTTCAAAAAGCAGCTTCCCTTATCCTCCAGCAAATTCCAAGGTTTTGTTTGACTTTTTAACATTTGTTTTATCAAGTTCTCTGACCAACTAGCCAATGCCCAACTCTCAGAGTCTTCACTCTCTGATAGTAAGTTGTTTCGAAACTCAACTAAGTTCCAGTATTCTTTTAAAATTGAGTTATTACGATAAAGAACTAACTAGAATGGGTCCTGAATAAATAAGAAAATATGTTAGCTGGTATTTGTTATCAGGACAGCTTACGCCAAGCATTACCATGCAAAATTTAGTTTAAAAAAACAGACATACAGCACTGTTGTTACTTAAAACGCTACGACTTCTCAGTTCTTATCCAAAGTTTAATAGATTCATGGTAGGGGAAAAGAGAACAGCCGCCATTTTGTTTCATTCTAGTCAATCAAAGCCAGTTTAGAAAAAAAAGAAAGTCAAAACAACAATTATCAGGTTGGCAGCAATTAAGTGAAAAGTCAGTACAGCAGCAGCAACTTCAATTTGCATAAACAGTTTAATGTAATAACTCTATTAAAACTACTCACATGTTGCGTTTCGGTTGGTTTGGGTCTTTCCTTTTCCTCTTCTTCGACTTTCTTGGAGTATCTTCGTCGTCGTCTTCTGGCGGTGTGTAGCTTACCATTTCTTTCTTGAACCTTGCTGCGTCCTTCTCTGCAAGTTTGACGAAAGGTAGTTTTTCTTTCTCACTCATTTCCTTCCATTTTGCAGCGCAAATTTGTGACATCTCAGTAAAAGCAATTTTCTTGTCATCTTCACTCGCGTGCTGTCTTTCTTGTTGAACGAAGAAATTGTAGGCACTCTTCTGTCCTTTCGGCTTGTTTGGATCCCTTTTGACTTTTGGCATTGCAAATTGAAAACTCTAAAGTTAAGCAGGTAAGCTACTACTATATATACTGTCGATGCAAATGAGATAAAGTAGCACGTCCGACTTTTCACAAACCAGCTCTTCCAAAGAAAGCGTAAACTTGCTCTCAAGGTCAAGGAATGAGGCGGGCCCGTGAAGCAGCCGCACGCGCTGCCAGCTCATTGGTTAAATTTCCCGCCATAGATGACCTACGCGAGGGCCGCAGGAGGGGAGGGGAGGGGTGGGGAGCGTAGACCTTTTGCTATCCATCTGAGCTGATGAAGGGGTGTTAAACAAAAAGATTTGGGAAAAATCGAACAAAAGTTTGGCCAACATATAAAAAATTTGTAAATGGGCACTTTTTCTAAAAATTATTCTATTTTCTTGGGCGTGAACTGTCCATAATTATACGTTAAACATTTCGTTCTGGCGCCGCCAGGCAATTTTAGCCCTTAATCCTTATGGTTGTTTCAATTTCGGCACTGGAAAATTCAAAAATCAAAATCCAGAGCTTCATATTCCACCTCTTTAAAAAAGCTATAAATTTTTTCCAATTTTAATATTGAATAGGGAAATAACTAAAACTGTTCAAAACTCGCGTTGTAAATTAAAATATTAAAACGTTTTAGATTTGTAAAATTTTTATTTAAAACTGAGTGTTTTCGACTTAATGAACCATCTTTGAGTTTGCAAAACTACTGAACACGCTTTTTTTTTTTTTTATAAAAACCAGTAATATTTGGCCGAACCTCATTGTTCTTGAGTTTTTGCGCAATTTGAGCCTCAATTGTTGGTAAGAAATAACTCCTAAAACACTCCAAGTACATGCTTTTTTATGAGAAGCAGTAACTTTTGGCCGAGGCTCACTCAGGTTTTTCTTAAAATTTGGATAGTTGTTCTGAAGCTGTATACTCTTAAAATTGTTCTCGTTTCCATCATTTCAATTATACTTATGTTTGGGCAATGTGCGGCACAGTTATGATTATTTTCTTTTTTGCTCACTCAGTGTTTAGACTGCAGAAAGATCTGCATTTAAACGCTACATGTAACAACGTGATGTGTTGTGTTTTTCAGTAAAAACTTGCAGTTCAATTTGCACCTGAGGTCGAGCCTCAAATGTTCTTAGCTTGTTCTTAGTTTTTGGGCAAATTTAGCCTCATTGTTCTTCTAAAACTGTTCTTATACAAAAAGGTGTGTAGTTCTGTAGATTCTGAAGATGACTCATTAAGTTAAAAATATTTAATTTTAAAACTTTTTGTAAACCTGAAACATTTTAGTATTAACTAAATAAATTGTTGTTGTTTCTGTCGTTGTTGTTGACGTTGTGCAAGGACAACCTTTGCATGCATTTGAGGACGAAATAAAGAATTTGAAGTTTAAACTTAATTTTGTAACATATGCGCTGTGCGATCCATTTGTATAAATACAAAGTTGTACAATAAACAAAAAGTGAGTTGAAGATATAACCAGTGTTTTGATATTTCAACAACTTGTTAACTCATGAGAAAGCTGTTTCTGTTGTGGAAGCTTGTTGTTAAATTTAATGCAAAAAGATGGAGAAAATGACATGTCAGATTTGTGGAAGATACGGCAGTCTCTTGAAGTTGCTACAGGAAAACTTTTTCAATTACATGGTACGTCATATTTTCTCACTGCTGACGTGACCCTCCCCCGTCGCAGATCCCCCTCCATCCCCCCAGGTATATAGATTAGCCCACACCTACTCGAAACTTAGTCAATAAGGAGAGTAAAAATCGAACAAGCTGACAGTGCAAGTATGTTCTAGTCGTGCTAGGCCTAGGACCTAGAACTTGGGAGTGTTCAGGTTGCAAAATACACAATCAAATGAAACGGGCCAACTTTTCCGTTTCAATGTACGGGCACCTCTATAATATAGACTCCTCTCTACTACGGATACCTCGTTCAGTTACTTGAAAATGTTTGTGCACTCATTTACTTTTTCATAAATTCCTACATAGTGCCGACACCTGTGCAATACGGACACTTTGCTCCGTCCAGCCACAAAGGTGGTTTGTTGGACAAGTTTCTTTATTGAATATAAGTAAAAAATGAAAAATCGCCAATCTATCGAATACTAACAGTAACGTATTGTTAGTGTCAATTCAATTATAGCTTTTCAAAATAATTAATTACAAAGTGGACACTTGCACAAAGACATGAGAACCCTTTTATGAAGAAATACGAACACAGTTCTTACTTTGCAAAGGCTACCAAAAGTCTTGTAGACAGTTCAAAAAGACAAAATAAAAACCTAATACTTATTTTATGCCGGATTAATCTTAATAATTATTTAACAGTTCAGTATTTGTTGTCCACATGTTAACTCACAGAAATTCAGTTTCAATACTTTCCATCAATTTCAATTCTTCGTCGTCATATAACCGGCTGGTTCTCCTCTTTTCTCCCGTGACGTCACTTCCGTTTGCGCTTGGTGAGCACACACCAACACTTCCTGTATCAGGAGAATCCGCTGACAATGGCCGTGTTAGAGGTTTAAACTTGGGAGAAACAGTTAAGTCCCGCTTATAGTTTTCATAAGTTGTCTCATTGAGAATATTGTCTGCCTGGTGCTTCTTGTTGCCAGCTGTTGTTGCTAGTCGATATTTAAGAATAACTTCTGGGTTGGTAAAGTCTTCAGAATGCTTATCCATTCTTGATGACTGGAACGTAATAATAATAATAATAATAATAATAATAATGATGATAATAATAATAATAATAATAATAATAATAATGATAATAATGATAATAATAATAGTAATAATAATAATGATAACAACAACAATAACAATAATAATAAGAAGAAGAAGAATAAAATAAATAATAATAATAATGGTAATAACAACAAAGTAAAATAATAGTAATAGTAACAATAGTAAAAGTAACTAACAACAATTTAAATAATACCATTAATGAAAATAAAGCTACTAGTAATAATATAAGTAATAATAGTAACAATAATACCTAAACATTATTAGTAAAAATAATTATAATCTCAATAATGACAATGATAATGAAGATGATGGTAATATTGAAGAAGAGGACGGAGAAGAAGACAAAATAATGAAGAAGAATAAGAAGAAAAAGAAGAAGAAGAAGAAGAAGTAGTAGAAGAAGAAGAAAGAAAAGAAGAAGAAGAAGAAGAAAAAGAAAAAGAAGAAGAAGAAGCAGAAGAAGAAGAAGAAGAAGAAGAAGAAGAAGAAGAAGGAGAAGAAGATGATAAAGAAGAAGATGATGAAGAGGAGAAGAAGAAAAAGGAGAAAATGAAGAAGAAGATAATGATGAAGAGGAGAAGAAGAAGAAGAGAAAGAAAAAGAAGAAGAAAAAGAAGATAAAGAAGAAGAAGGAGAAGAAGAAGAAGAAGAAGAAGAAGAAGAAGAAGAAGAAAAAGAAGATGAAGAAGAAAAGGGAGAAGAAGAAGAAAAAGAAAAAGAAGACAAAAAGAAGAAGAAAAAAAAGAAGAAGAAGATGATGAAGAGGAAAAGAAGAACAAGGACAAGAACAAGAAGAACAAGAACAAGAACAGGAAGAAAAAGAAAAAGGACAAGAACAAGAACAAGAAGAAAAAGAAGATGAAGAAGAAGAAGGAGAAGAAGATGAAAAAGAAGAAGAAGAAAAAGAAGAAGAAGAAAAAGAAGAAGAAGAAGAAGAAGAAAAAGAAGAAAAAAAGAAGAAGAAGAAGAAGAAGATGAAGAGGAAAAGAAGGACAAGAACAAGGATAAGAACAAGAACAAGAACAAGAAGTTTTCCACAACAGTTAGTGTGATGAGGAACGGTCAACATTTTGTTGAGGAGACCAGGTCTGGCAAACTTATGATAGCCAGACGGCCAAGAGCAAGTCTAATGACCATCTTGTAAGTTGGAAGCAAACTGTAAATATTATACGATAAACCCTATTACCATTTTATACCAGAGGTACTTCGAGCTTTCTGATTAGCCTATTCAGCGGCCTTAATCCCCCGAATTATCTCGAAGTATCTCTGTTAAAAAAGAGTAAAGGACTTATCGTATAGTGTTTAAAATTTGCTTCCAACTTACGGCTACTACAAGTTTATATTGTGATTGACCTACACACATTGCCAGATGCGAGATTTAATAAAACAAAGTTTCCGCATAGAAAAACAATGCGATGATTTCCCACTTTTCATATATCTGAAGAAACAAATTGTTATTTTAAATTTCTAAACATTTAACATTAGTACATTATAGCTTAATTAGCGTTTTTTATGAATGAGTGTAAATAATCAACTCGATTTGATATTTAAGTCAAGAATTGTTCCAGGAATTATTACAAACTAACCTGCAGCGCATGCACAGGGCGACTCCCATTGTTAACCATAGAGACAGCAGGGGAATCGCTTTTTATAATACTGCGAGAAATCTCATATTCTCCCTCGCTGGGATATGTTGACGATGTCGAGCTCCTCTGGGAAGCTGAAGATGGACGATTGAGCGCACTGCCCTCGGCTTGCTGGGTTTCGTTCTCGTTTTGGAGACTGAGGTCACCGGGACAAATTCTGTTCTCTACTGGAGCTATGCTTCTTTTCAGAATGGGTTTCACGGATTTGATGAAGGATGATGAATCCTGTTTTAACCTGTTTGCGTCTGAAACGTTACTTTTCTTCCCATTCCTGGTGAGATTACTGCTGTTATCAGATAAATTATATTTTATCTTGTTTGCTTCTTGAGACTCTGATGTGCCAGGAAAATATTTACTCATATTTTGTCCAGGAGAGTTTCTCTCGTTCTTTTTGTTGCCCTTACTTTTCTTCTTCGCTGCAGATTCGTTATTTTGTGATTGGTTTCCTTTCGCAGCATTTGATTCATGAATGGATTTATGAGAAGTGATCCTCTTTGGAAAGTTTCTCAGTATATCGGACAACTTTCGTTTGTGTTTTGGTTTGAAATTATTGTCAAACGATGGACTTCTGTCTTTGTTTCGCAGTTGTTCTTTCAGTGGCGGTAGCTTCAAAGCAGTTGGCTTATCTTGGACCGTAGTATCACCATTTTCTTTAAGAGGTGGGCTTAACCGGACTTTCTTGTTTCTGTATTTTACGAATTTGTCAGAGCTTTGAGTAACTTCACTCGTTTCTTGTTCAACTTTTACCGGGTTGGGTAGTTCTTGCTTTGAGATATCAACACTGGGAGCCGCGGACACCTGTGTAGTTTTCAAAATGTGCTTTCTCTTAGCTTCCGATCGGAATGGTCTGACTTTTGTCTGCTTTGTTTTGCTGAGGGTTTCTGTCATAGTTGTCTCTTTTGTCTTGATACTTGGAATAGCGCTATCTTTTCTGAGCTTACTAATACTACGTTCGACTTGGATGCGCTCATTTTCCCTCTTCTTCTCTAACTTCTTCAAATACTTGGCGTCTCGCGATGCTAACTCACCTTGTTTTATCTGAGTGACCGCAGACCCACTCCCTGAAATCCAGTTTTCTATTCTCCGTAGCATGAGGGCCACAAGCGCTATAAGGAGGTACAGCACTTCACAAATCATTTGAAAAAAAAATAAAAAAAGCACCCTGGATATGCAATAAGCCTCAAGGCATATTGAAATCTTTAAGGCGTTTTCTACAAATCCAGCATGATAATAAAATTAATTCTCACGTCATAATTGGCACGTACCAGGTATGCACGCGCAACGCAACGAAAAGCAACGTTGCAAGAAGTAAATGCGCGTGTTTCAGCTCTGGCTTAAAAGAGGTAAAAGTCGACAAAAGTCAGTTTAAGTTATCAAACTTGAGATTAACTTGTGAATCGTTTGGTGGCCATCTCTCGTGGAATTAAATTGGATTTCATTGACTTGCGGCATAATATATCATAACTGAACGCGCGTCCATTTAAGTTCTTAATCGGTGGCCAACTGTAACGCCAATAGGTCAGCTGAAACTGGCGCGGACTTGCATCTTGCAACTTTATTTCACCTAGACTACACTCCATTTACCATCGCGAAGCAAGTTGCAGGGAAAATAGAAGTTTCTTTTACATTTGCAATGTCCAACAATTATCTGGTGTTGTAAGTGTTACAGAGCAAGTTGAAGAACCGAATTGCCTCGTATAACACTTTTTTTACTGTTACATAACTCAACGAGTCTCAGAGACAAGTAAGTCACAAACTATTCATTAAAAGGATGGCGGTTATTGGTCTTATATGTCGAGAAAAATTCCAGTCTTTTGGAGTTAAATGCACAAACTACACTAAAGCCGATTGTAGAAGTTAGTCCCAGGTACCATCTATATCGCATTGGGGAAACAGAATCAAATTCCTCTTCGGGTAATCTTTTTTCTGCATTAGGTTTTATTGCTGTAACTAGAAATGTGATGTCTGTAATACAGCATTTTTCTAATTATGCAAGATTTTGCTAGATCCATCCCCTCGTTGGGGATACATGCAATTTCCATGTTGAACTAAAAAGCCAAAATTTAACCGAATAATGCCAGGCTTTTAGCCACCACAAGGGAATGGATCAAGCGAAAATTTACATTATCATTCAAAATGGTCTACTGAGTTGTCAACGTATTAAGGAGCAGACGAGCCGTTCAAACGTTGCTTTTCATCCTCTCAAAAGGGGGTTGTGTAGTTTTACAAGTATTTTAGTTTCTGTTTTCGTTTATATCGACTCTGAACGGACTTATGGGAAGTTTGGGGGTTTTGTAACTTGATTTAAAATGTGACTGTTCTTTACGATAAATAATTGATAGCCGGATTGATCATTCCTAAAGTCAGAACACCACACCCTTTCCCTGCAAGTAAGATAGCGTGTTACTCTCATGCAAGAAGAATTCCTTGTTGTGCATTCACTTCCCTTTACTTTTGTATCAACTGACATCTGGTCGTGTCCAGTCATTCAGTTAAAGAGATACAGCGGGGACCATCCGTACGATGTTGAAGCCAACCCTGGGCCGAAGTACATACCACGCTTGTTCAACACCACACGTTGTCCTTAAGAGTTTGGTACCCGCTTCCTTTGACAGAAAGAGATGCATATCTTGCTACAAAATAGTGGGTGGTATTGCCAACGCCTATCCTGCTGGCTCCTCTCCAAACCATCTGAATAAAGCGCCCGTAGTTACGAAGGGCATCTCCCAAGCTACTTGGAGGATGTTTACAGAAACCATTTCTGTTATACCACGCTATTTCGTAGTACCTTGACATATAAAAAAGGAGAAAACGCCATCTTTTATAACAATCGATGAAAAACTTAGTTTTTCAGTTTACAGTTATTCAAAGCCCGATTAGCGCTTATCGTGGGTTAAATCTTAACAAAACCTATAGAGTTTACCCGGGATTAGCACTAACCGAGCTTTGAACACCCCCCTATATCTTCCAAACTCGAACCCATGATTAGGTGAGACGCCTTCTGTACAGCGACGCTACAACTATTGCCAAGCTCAGTTAGGAACTTGTAACCTGTATGTAGCTCTAGAAATTCTGCATGTTAAGGTGTTAGCTCAGTCAGAAGGGGGGGGGGGGGGGGCAAAAGTGGTCATAAAACAAAAACTTTTTACTCGAGTTACATTAAAGCGATTTTGTCGAAATTTTTCACGGCAAAAATTAGAAATACTGTGAATAAAGTTTCATGAAATATTAATATTGGTGTGAAAATCGATACTAATTGTGTCTAATTGACTGACTCTAGTGCTGCTTTAATAGAATACGTTTTTACAAGTGCACTTGATATTGTAGACTCCTTACATTCAGGTTTATTATATACTGACATTTCCGACTACTTGCCAGTATTTACCCTGCATTATACTTCCAAAACTAAGAAAAATCATTATGAAATATCTAAGCGTGCATATTCAAACATAGGCGAAGAAAATTTTTTGAAGGATATATCCTTAAAAGATTGGTCTGTTGTTTATGATAGCAAGAATCCTAATATACAATATAAACATTTGGTTGATACAATAACTAAAATACACGACAAAAATTTTCCTGTTAGAACTGCCTGTATCAGCTCTACAACTGCGACAAACCCCTGGATAACACCAGGTATTCTGAAATCTATAAAGAGGAAAAATAAGCTTTACAGAGCAAAATTAAAAAATCCATTGTCTAAAAATATACAAAACTTTCTAAAATACCGCAATAAGCTAAATCACCTTATAAGGTTCACAAAGAAAGAAAACTACAAAGCCCTACTAAGTAGAGCCCAAGGCAATATAACATCTATTTGGAAAGCTATTAATGAAATCATAGATAGAAAGAAAGCACAACCTAAAAACATTTCTTGTTTAGTTCACAACAACAAAAGTTATACTAAGACTATTGATATAGCAACTACATTCAATACCTATTTCACAAATGTAGGTCCAAGTCTAGCAAAACAGATTAGTAACGATGTTAATGCTTGCTATAAGGACTGACTGATACGAATACAACGTGTTAAAGATCTTACTCTGCCAGAAATCTCACAATTTAAAGTGTTAGATGAACTATATAGCCTTGATCCTCAGAAAGCCGTTGGTAACGACGGAATACCCATTGTTTACATAAAGAAAGCTGCTGAATTTATTTCTCAGCCTCTCTCATATATCTTTAATACATCGATTTTAACCGGTATATGTCCAGACGAAAGGAAAATTGCAAAAGTCATCGCTCTATTTAAAAGCGGAGATCATGAGTTAATTTCTAACTACAGACCAATATCTCTACTTCCGACATTCTCTAATTAAGAAATGGTTCATGCTTGGCGTGCGTCTATCGAGTTATGGATGCACGCGGGAAGTTGGGAGAGCACGAGA
>JAOBRG010368404.1:0-12005 GCA_027574985.1 Umimayanthus nakama | reverse complement strand
TTTTTTTTTAACCCACTTGTTCTTTTACGCGGGTCTTTTTTTCTATATTGGACGGTATTGGTAAGAAGTTCCAGAATGCAAAAAGCCTCTAAGCACCCAAAGTTTTGTTTTCGGATGGTTTTGTTAGTTTCTTTTGTTTTTTATCTGATTATCAAATCGGATCGTGTCTCTTTAAGGTAACACGTGACAGTTATTAAGTAATGGACAAACTTGTGGCCTTCGGTGCGCACTTTACCCCCTTCCTCTGTCAGTGCTCCGTTTTACGGGTTTTTAAAGCTAAAGCTGCACAGATCAGAAGAAACTGTCGAAGTAGACGTTGGAGTCACCGAGGATCGAACAGGGAACCTCCGGCTCCGAAGGCCGCGTACTAACCAACAGAGAGAAACTGAATGCCAATGTGTGAGGCATGCGAAAGCGTCTAGTCACAACTGAGTTTTATTCATTGTTGTCTGTTTCATCGGCGCAGCAAAAGTTAAACTAGAGTGTTACTATACTTATGTGACATTGAAATTCCATACAATCCCTCGTACTTTGAACCATTATACCTACCCGCCAAAATGGCTTCCGAAACCGTCATAAGGCTTATTGTCAGACGACTTGTCCATCTTTTAACGTGAAATCGGCTAATTTTTCTCTTCCTTCACTCCACAGAAAGTTTCAATTATCGTTGGCAAGTGGCTGAAAGCAGAAGAGATCAACCCGTCGCAGCTTCAGTTTTAGAAACAGCGTCAAGGAAAAGAAATGGTCGGCGAAATAGAGCAGTGAGCTTAAAATAAGGGTTACTAATCCAACTAGCATGCGCGCATTGAGCGTCTCATTCTACATCAGTGTTGAATTATGCGAGAACGGATGGGAATATCGGCTTTTGTCTGTAAAGTTTGTGCAAGTCCGTACATTTCAAAAGCACAGCAAGTACATGTTAGAGACCAAATGGTCATAATCACTTGCACTTGTTCCTGGTTTCACCCCAGCATTTCAGAGTTAACTTTTTAAATGGTGATCGATTAGATAAACTATTATTTAAAGGTTTAATTGTAGTACTCTAACAAATATCCCAAATAGTACCTTCTGAGCGGTAGAAAAAAAAAGGAATCATTCAGTTTGCTTTTCTCGTGATGAAGTTTCATCTTTTGGTTACTAGGTGTAACTACTGTACTACTGGTTGGTACGCTGTTTGCTTTGGTCGGTAAAGTAACATGCATGCAGGCTTGTAGTTCATTCCCTTTCTATATTGATCATTCTATACTGATCATTGTAAAGCGCCTTTGAGCATGTCACATGGAAAAGGCGCTATATAAATGCACCACTTTACTTTACTTTTACAGTGATAGTAAAAGTAATAATAATGATATTAATAATAATAATAATAATAATAATAAATAATATGAATAATAATAAAATAATAATAATAATGATAGTAATAGCAATAAGTAGCTTTTATTGATAATAATATTAATAATAATAACTAAATAATATTAATGATAATAACTAATATAGTACATCAGAGCACTGTACTCAAAGGAGTTGCTTCAAAAGTGCCCATTTTACAGTGTCTATTTACTCTAATTTACGAAAATCAGTACAGTATTGCACACCGGCTTTACAAATAAACTACAATTTATTTTTATACGGTTAATACTGGATAATTATTTTTAAGTACTTTGAAAAAATACTTTGACATTGTGCTGAATGTTGACTTATCAGCCATTGATACTAAATATGGAAATAAAGATTTTTAAAAAGAAGCAGGAAACCAGAATTACTGTTTATGCAAAGTTTGCAAAAAAAAGAGTTTCGTAACTGCAAGAAATCTTCGAGACGCACACCGTGCACTAATGCAATTCATCTCCTTTTCCTTTGATAGTATAGAAACAGCAAATACGGCTTAGTTGTGGAAAGTAAAATTATCCTTCCTTTTCAGTTGGGAGATTGTGAGCTGAAAAAATCCCTTTTTGCACTGCCACTTTTTAAAAACCTTGGCATCTGAGATATGATTATGAAGTATGTGCTTTTCGCGTCATTATGGTTTAAAAGGCTACGCTGTTTTCAGTTATTTTAGCCAACAAGCAAAAAACGCTGCGTTTAAATTTAAATCGCGGATTAGCTATAAATAACAACTTTGATCATCTCGCGAAGAATGCGCTTTTCCCTCATTTTTTATAGATATGTGAGCAATTGCTTTGTTAATAGAAATAATACATTTTTTTGGGTTAAGTCGACCCAATATATGCTGAGTCAGTTGTTAAAAACTGCGGAAACTGAACAGCTTTCATCTTTTTTGCATAAGAGATGTATGGTATATTTTCGTTTTTTACCTTTCATATATTGACGAATAAGGCTGCTTCACTCCAGTCGACGGAATAAATCGAGAACAAAATCTGAGTTGCTAAACACTGAATGGAAGTTAGTCAAATTCGCCTCCGAGAGCAGATCCCTTATTTCCTTCGCGGCGAAACAAGCGCCTGCTATTGGAGGCTATAAATAGGGTATAATCAAGGAATCAAAGTTGCTGCATCAGTCGTTTGCCAGGAGAGATGTATGTATACGTATGTGTATATACAAGGCAGGTTTTATAAATCTGTTTGTTTTATCCTTGACTTCAATCATGAGAGCAGAGCTTCGGCTGCACTGGTTAGTTTGAACAGGTACTTAGTAAGCAGTCTCAATATAAGAACTAAATCAAGCTTCATTTACAGACCAGTTACATTAAGGTTCAAGTTTTTACCAGCCAGCTTTTGCCAAAGTTTTTCTTTTTATTAACAGTTTTGACAAAACTATATTTTATATTATAATCAGCATATTTTTAACCTAGGTTGACATTTGTTCTGCCCTCTCTGACTAAAACGATCACTCAGTGGGACTTACAGGCATTTTAGCAGAGCAGAAAAATGTTAAAGAAATGTAAAGCCTAGTTTGCATGTGATCGTTAACGGTCGCCGGATCTCTGAAAATTCGACAAGCGGTCGTCAGCGGTTATATGGAAGCACTTTCCAGCGAGCTTGCGATCGTCGGCGATTTTAAGGAAACACTTTAGTGATCGTGAGCAGTTTTACGCTTCAGTTATTTAAACGATCCGGCATTAGTGGACGATCACATGGAAACTAGGTTTGAATGTTGTCCCGGCTGCTATCATTATCATCGCACGCGACCCCTTAAAGAGCTTTCGTCAACAACATCCCAACCATGGAACGAGGTAAAGTGTGACTTTTTTAACTTCCTTGTTTTCATAGACCGGCCGTTGCGCATTTGAAGATGTCGACCCTGATAGCTATACATACATATAGAGGACATTAAAGACCTATAATTAGGTCAACACTACCTGGTATTGATTTCCCCTTGGTTTTGATGCTATTATATTTTAGAAAGATTAACAGCTGCATAATATTGGTGCATCGTCTTTGTATAATATGCAATGAGCTCAGTAAACCATTGACAACTAAGTAGTTTTTGTTCTCTTGTCGAAACTGTCTGTTCCAAGATAAACGAATCAGTTTTACTCCTTATCCTCTTCGGTCGTTTTTTAGAGCAACAAAACCCTGATAAACTAATATTGTACTAAGTAGTTATTAGTCGGCTCCCAACTGACTTGGGAGAGTAGCACGCGCTCATAAAAACACAAAATAAGGCTGATATAAAGAAATAATAACCGGCTGCGTGGTCAATAGTGTTGAACCCATTGGTGAACTGAAAGGGAAGCTCAAAGTGCTCCCCTGTAGCTTTGTTAGCATGCTGCCGACCACTAACCAATCTAAAATATACTAAAACAATGTTTAGCAACATCTCGTAAATGTTCTTATGAGTTGCCGAATAACTTTTTAAATTCGTCGACGTTGCTGACACAACCCATTGATTCCTCTATTGTTCACACGCCTTGCATTCCAGACAACCGCGGAATCTTTTTCAAACAAAAGAAATTCTTCTATTATCTACAAATGGGGAACTGGTGGCAGTGCGTTATTCTTGACGTTTTTGTAGAATAAATTACTTTTAGATCTTTTATTGATTGATATTAGCATATAATAATCGGTCACTGCAGTACTTTTTCGAAAAAAGTCCGGACAATATAAATTATTTTTTCTTGTTCATCACAATGATCCTTGCTGGAACTGTCATCTGCAAATTTTCTGTTTTAAGAACTTTTTGCCTTAAAGCCGCGTGAATGTCTGAAGCTGTTTCCTCAATGTTTCTTTCGTTTGTTTTTTTAATACACCATGCAGTTCATCAAGCTGATTCGTGCCATACCTCACGGCGTTTTTCGTCTCACTGACGAACTTTTCTTTGTTTAGTTTTTCATGAATAATTTTGAAGACACTTGGACGTGATAACCGGCATGCAAACCACGCTTGTTGTTTTTTGAAAGTTTCCTTAGTATTGCATAAAGCAAATTGACTATTTAAAATAGTTGTGCAAACAAGAAAATGGTTATTTATAATTATTGCACTGAATTTGAATTGAGTCGAGTTGATGTATGATTTCCGTTATGAGAAATGTAGCAGTGCATGGCGAACCCTGTCTATGAACCCCAAAAATTTTTAAAGATTTTCTTATACAATTGGTTGGAACAAACATAAGTAAAAGTGCAACGGTTGCTTCTTGAACAGCTAGGTTGGGACTTCAGACTGATCAACATCCTCTTTTTTCAGCCTGCAGCAGCAGGAACATGATTGAACAGATATTGGTTTGTGCCGAACACAATAATCTCGAGAACCTGTTCAAGAAGAGCAGAACGAAAGGAAAATTGGCGATTAATTGCGGAAATGGAACAAAGCTATACTTGTTTTCTTACTTCTCTCGGTTACTCTCTTTCCTTGTAGAAATGTGTATCGTAGCAACGGACGCCTTTTAATTAATTTATGTTTCTTAAACAGTTTTTTTCTTGTTCCTGTTTTCCACTGCTCCCGACTGTTTTCAGTCAACTGCTAACAGGAATTCGAAACCTCTTTATTGATATCGTTGTTGCTTCAAACAATTAGGCGAGCGAAAATATATGAAAAGAAACAGGTTTGCTGCATGCCCTGCAGAGTTGGACACTTAAAGCGTCCTTGAATCTTTTTAAATTTAGATGATCAAGTCCATGAATTCAGTTCTTGAATCTTTTTTGATGCCTTTTCAATTGGAAACACTTCGCCATTTGTTTTTCCCGATGTTCTTTGTTTGCGAAACAATTAATGGTTAACTCTTTGTTTCTTTTGTGAAGGAGTTTCGACTCAATTACGCTCAAACATCTGCTTTTCGCCTAAAAAGTACTCCTTCCGCAAACATTTCGCTAACAGTCAACTAAGTTTCCCGAAGAAGCTTGTTTTTTTTCGCAGCAGGACTTGAGCATTCAAGGAACGTTATGACGCATTCGGTTTTTCTAATCAATAACTAATCGATTATGTTCGACCTCGGCGCAAATGAAGCTCGGAAGTTAGCCCTCTGTGTGTGTTTTACCAAATTTTTTTCCGCAGTACACCTACTGTAGTGTGTAAAATTGTTATTTGTTTTCGATGCGGATAATTTTTCAACAGTGACATTTACCGACATTTCCGTGATCGGTACAGATTTTTCAGTTGTTTGAAAGTTAAAGTTACACGAACCTCTAAACTCGAGGCGAAGTTGGATGGAAACTGACTAGGTTACGACAAAGGACACGTTAACTTGACTTGACTTAGTCATAATAACTACAAGTTAAAGATCTAATCGTGCTTTAATGCAAACAGTTACCTTGAAATGTATTACTATTAGTCGGAAACACAGCCATATGCAATTAGATGAAAAACTAAAATAAGGAATTTTTACGGTGAAAATTAATCACTTCCTCGCTAGCACTCTGTATCGTTTTTATCACATTTTCTCGTTATAAAATATGGCGAGCAATATAGGGGGTTATTGCACAGTATGGCATGGCATGGCATTTGCTTGGCGGTGAAACGACAAGGTGGTTAACTTAGTATAGCAGTACAGATCAGAACAGTTTCGAGCGCTCTACCTAAGTTCGGAATACCCAGTGTTATAACAACCAACAGGTAAACTCATTTTTGTTATTTTCCTGATGGTTTAGCAAATTTTTAGTTGTTTTTCTTATTGGCTTGGATATGTTCAGCACATTCCGCCTTAGTGAAACCTTTGCAATATCGCGAAATATGCAAATAAGAGTTGACCTCTTCCGTCGATCCAAACCGCATGTAATCGTATTAGTTTCGCTGTTTTAAAGCGCTTCTTGTTAACTTAGCAACGAAGAGCTTTCAGTATTCAGACACCAAATCGTAGACAGTCGACTCGAACCTTTTGGGGAAATAGAAAAGGATTTGAGTTGTCGGAAGTTTGAGCTATTGAGGGTAAAGTTGTAAAGAAAATAACCTGAAGGGGGTTGAAAATTACTTCCCAAGTTTGTTTGACTTCAGAACACTTAACAGTCTTTCCCGTTGTTGCCGGACACCTTAACCTCCAAACTTTGAACGATTCTGTACTTTCCTTTGCGTTAGGAAATCAAATTCTACAGTTTTTGTTCACCGACTTAGATAATATACGTATTAATACTAAGACATCTTATTTATTCAATGTTGGTGCGTTGATACGTGCGTACATTTTTAATTTCATAGCACTGGAGCACGTATGACCCATACCAGCAATTTTTTGGCAAACTGCGTGGGGTCATTGGTGACTTCTGTTTGATGTTTTGATTTTTGGTTCTGTACCTGGAACTGGTGTAGTGAAATGGTGTTTTTCTACCATTTGAAACCTTTTGCTAAAGCTCGAGTAGCTGTTAAGTCTTGGCTGTATTAACAGTTTTGAATCGCTGTACCTGCTGGCAGCAACCATCGTAGGGCCTCTTTGCTCTTTCTAATCTGCCGCCGACAAGTGGCCGCGGAACCGACGCGCGGAAACTGGGGCGAGAATAAACCAGAAGTTCCGACGAATTCTAGAGGAAAAACTAACAGGGAATGCTCGCAGATCCATTTTTGCTCTTCTTTGACCAGAGCTGAAATCATTGTGTGCCGGTAAGCAGGTTTTCCCCTTTTTTAAAATTTAGTGTTGGATGTACATTGCAATTCACCAATATGGGAATATTAATAGGGGCAATATACTCGTTTAAATCAATATCCTAAGAACTTTCTGAAGGAAGTATTTCCGAAGTGTACAACCAACTGTATTGAAATTTAAACATTTTATAAATGTTATGCATACGGTCCCTTGCCCCTATTTAGCATTTGATTGTACAGAAAAGATAACCATTCCGAGACAAATTAAAGTTGTTCGTGCGTGACCTTGGCGTTGGAGTTGCCTTTCAGGTTCGTTGTAGCTGTGTAGTACAAATACCAGTTGTTCAGATACCGTATCCTGAAAGACAAATTGCACTTCGACAGAATGTCAGTATTAGTACAGCAAAACTCGGTGAGACGAAAAAAGGAAAAAGTCAGTGAGTAAGCAAGTAACTAATTTTTCAGTTGTTTCATATTTCTTGAAGAAAAGAAATTTTGTTGATCAGCGCGGAAAAAACGGTTTTCAGTCCGAAACTCTACAACGGATGTCTTAATTGAGTGCGTTTCAGTCAAAACATTTCTATGTTCTCACAATGTTTGGGCTAAGAAGTGCATCAACTGAATACCATACGTAACTTAGTGCTGCAAATGCAACAGCAGGAAGTTTCAAAAGAAACTGGTAACATTCTAACAGATAAGTAAGACAAATCGCAAACGGTAAGGTGAGTCTAGCTTGCATTTTGCCCTAGATGACCAATGTTCATGGATGAAACTGTTTTTAGTGTTGTGGTTAGGAATTTTCTTGTTGTTCTAATTGACTGAACAGTTAGCTGCATGCACCAAATAAGTTCATTCTGGTTGCGTTTTCTCTACTAGCTGGTCTGTAAGTATGGTATGGTTTGGTTTTTCCCGACACTTTGATAAAGATTTCACTTCACTCGTGAATAATACACTTCATTACGATCTGATTCAGTCGAACGGATAGTAACTATTTTAATTGGAGAATGTGAATTGCTTAGGTTTAGTGAAACCACTCTAGACAAAAGCTTGAAAAGAATGAAACAATGATAAATAATCAGCCCCGTGGGTCGGTTGTTTAAACAGCCTGAATTTCAGATAATATCTTGTTCTTACCATTGTTTGTAACACAACAAATCAAAAGTGAACTTGGATAGTCTTGGCCCTACATTGACGTAGCGGTTTTAACTTATAGTTTAGAAATTTTTTAGTGCCATAAAATTAAAACCAGTGGCTGAACTGCAACTAGTGTAGTTGGTTACAATGGCAGAACACATAGATCTATTTTATCAGGAATTGATAAACCATTGAAGTAAAGAGTCTAACCAGAACCCTTACCCAATCCCCTTTCATTAATTGAACCCCCTAACCATGTAGTTTGCTGCCAAACACATGGCCATGGGTAGCTAAAACTGATAATGCCAGGCTTCAAATAACGAGGAAATTGAACTGTAATGACACGGCTGTCATTTGTAACTGGATTGAGATAATGTTGGTGGGAAAAATGATTTGAGCAGTGAAGGACAGCTCTTCATCTCTTGTAAGGAGAGCAATTGAGCGTCTTTCTCCAGCTGATCTGGCTCCATGAAGTCACGGAAAAAACCTTTTATCATCGTGCCCGCAATAATAAACTTTAAGATGCAAGATTGAGCCGAATCAACTGTAACTAAACCCGAAACAAACAACAACGGACATGGTAGCCATATGTGTTCGTTCTCGTGAACTTTTATGACGCACAGAAAAGCTTGTTTGACAACAAGTTTTTCTCGCGCCTGATTGGCTAGTTTCATAGTCTCAGATCAGCTGGCTACCACAATCTAGAAACAACTTTGTCGGCAGTTTTTTTTTGGTCGTTTTTTTGACATTCTCTGTCTTTATTATTCTTTGAACGCACAATTTTGGAGTTGAAACATTGAAAATGTTAAAAAAAATATTAAAAGATGTGTATGTCTTTTTTAACATTTTTCCTAACTCTTTCAATATTTTAACTCCAAAATTGCGCGTTCAACGAATAACAAAGACAGATAATGTTAAAAATATTACCGAAATTTGTGTAATTCTTTTATCGCTTCGACAAAAGAACTTTCTGAAGCATCAACAATTTTTCTTCAGATGTTTCCTTTCAATAAACCTCCCTTCGACATCGCTTGAAGTTGCCTAGCGGTAACACTCGGCTTCAGCGATTGGGCTTCTGCAGTGTTGACTCAGTGATTCAGCACATGCGTTGAATTATGGGCTTCGACTAAACGGACAAATGAATGAAAAAAGGGGTGTAAGGGTATATAGACGAAACTAATTCTTACCGCTGCGCTGAGTGCTGAAACGTTTGTACTGTAGATAGCGAGACAGGGTTTTCAGTTTTCCGTTTTGATCCAAGACCAAAGCAAAGCGATGCCGATGGTGTGGCTCGAGTAAAGGAAATGTTATAGTAATTTAGTTATGTGCCGAGACTGACCCCTACTCAAAGTAGTTCTGGGATACCCACCTTTGTCGGAAGATATGGGTTTAAGCCTTAGACCAATAATAATAGTAATAATAATAATAATATGTTTAAAGTGCCTAAATCTAAAAAAAATTCAAAGACACTATCAACAATTAAAATAAATTACGTTTTCAAGAGAAAAAAAGTCTTAAATAAAAATATTTTAAGTTTAGATTTAAAAATATCAAGGCTGCTGCTGTTCTGAATAAAGGATGGCAGCTGGTTCCATAGTTTCGGTCCAGAAATTGAAAATGCACGGTCTGCTGTGCTTCTATCCGCCCTTGATTGCGTTCTTGGGATGTATAGTTTGAGGGAGTTAGCAGATCTTAGGCCAGAGCGCGTCGTTCTTCTATCTACCAATCACAGCGTTTGCCGGCAGAAACGAATAAGCTGGTACTTACTGCACTTACTAGTGTTCTTTGGAATCAACCAAATCCCATTCAGTTCGGTAGCAAAATCAGTGTCTATTTATGGTCAACTATAAAGTGAGAGCCAAGGTGAGTTTTGCGAAGTATAAAAAAACTTCACAATATTCCCTCCATTACTTACCCTAGTAGTTATATGAAAACCACTTTGAAAACAAGCTTCATTTC
The DNA here is from genome assembly GCA_027574985.1 of Umimayanthus nakama. Taxonomy (NCBI): domain Eukaryota; kingdom Metazoa; phylum Cnidaria; class Anthozoa; order Zoantharia; family Parazoanthidae; genus Umimayanthus; species Umimayanthus nakama. The sequence goes on along the minus strand of JAOBRG010368404.1, from coordinate 1,947 downwards.
AGTATTAAAATGCCAAACGTCTTACAGACAGTTTCAGTAACATTTTTGTCGTCAACTGAATTGGCTTTGCTTGTACTTTATTGCCATTATCGTTGCTCAGAGAATAGTGCATGTGCGATAGGTAACTAAAAGTGAAAACATAAAAACTTGGAAATGGAAAACTAATCAACGTTGAAAAGGGTCGACTCGTACCCAGTCGTTTTTAGGCGGCGGAAGAAAGGTCAAGCAGAGGACTCTGGGAAGGAGATGAGGGGTGCGCAAAGGGTTATGGAAAGGACGAACTCAGGAATTTTTCCGTCTTTTCCACATTCCTTTGCGCGCCGCCTAAAAATGACTGGGTACGCGTCTGGAAAACGGTCAAAAGGTCGCTGAGTGTGAGTGGACGCTTTGTTATAACCAGATCCAAAATTTGCGGAAAATTTCATTTCTAAAATGCTTGTCACTGCCTTGAGTGAAGGTAATTGTTTAAGTAATGAGAAGGTCTTGCAAGATTCCAATCATTATGAATCCTTTTTTTCTAAAAGTCCGCCGGAAAACTTATCATTTTTCCTAACGGCGAACGACTCGAAGAATTTTGTTGAAATAAACGGGGGTCAAAACCCGTGCCAATATCTCCTTATTACCCCCATCCTCCCTGCCCACCTCACCCCCCCTCCCTCAATATACTTGGTGCGAAAACATGAATGTGAGCCCAATATATATATTTTGTTTACTAATTAAGACTACTTGACCTGTAGCAGATAAATAGTTTCCCTTTAACGACCGTTGAGACAACGAACCATGGGTAAAGGGGTCCAATACACTCCTTTTATTCCATTCACTGACAAATGCGATTCGCTGCATTGTGACTGTGACTTTCTGTTCTTCACAGTGTAAACTTGTATTCGATGACACTTTTAAGTTTCAAAAAACTAAATTAAGACCGAAACACCTGAATTTCATTTACAGTTTCAGCATATCTGTTCAATAACTGAACTCCATAACTTCTTGGCATCACAGTTAGTCGAGCTAAGTATACTTTATTATTCAGTTCAGCAAGCAGGAGTTATTTTAGGGGTCATTTGAGCTCTTTCTCAGCTTTCTTTGACATCCTGCAGGTCAAAATACAAGAGCCGTGACCCTGAAAGAACGTGATGTTTATATTTTGAAATACTGTAAACATCCAAAACTTTCTTTGTACAGAACTTTATGGAACATGCAAGTTTTAATATGGTACGAGAGCTTGCTCGTTGCCATGTTTTTAAGATTTGATTTTTATATAATTTTGGCTAAAGAAACTGACAGGGTCGTTTCATCGAAGTATTCGACATACTCAAAGATGAAAAGAGCGCCGGAATGTCGATGAGATTGCTTAAGACTTGGCGTCAAATAACGAGACTAAAGTTTGATTAATCATTTAATGATTTTAAAAATCTCGTCGTCTGAACCCTAGAAACTGTGCAAACTCATGATACATGTACTGCTAAGGTCGTGCACCAAATCAACGCTCTTGTATGGCAAAAAAAACTTTTTATACTTAACGGTAGACAGAAAATTAAAGATTTCGATATCTATTAGTTTCAACTAAACCGAACATTGTTTTGTTAAAGTGACTGCGACGCAGTGACGCGATACACGATCATCGTCAGTGGCAACCTCACTTGCATGAGCGGGCGTCAGAGTTTCTGCAAGATTCAGCGATTTTGACTAGTTTATCACCCTTTGCAAGTATTTTCAGCGATGATTTGTTCAATCAGCTGACTAGCATATGCATGCACTTCCTGTTGTCGTGTCTGATTTATCTAATTTTTCCTGTTTGACACTTTCTTTTTACCAGAATATTTCGTCCGTCAAGAAGCAAGACTGAATTATCTGAAAAAAAAAACCTGAGCAGGTTTGACGTGAGGAAACAGTGGAATTACCTTACAGCTTCCTGTGTAACTTGTTCTGGACTTGATCTGGCTTGCT
>JAOBRG010368393.1:0-12005 GCA_027574985.1 Umimayanthus nakama | reverse complement strand
GACCAGGCCGGGGATCGAACCGGGGACCTCAGGGTTGGGAGGCAGAGATCTTTACCGCTGCGCCAACCCCTCCGCTCTTTACTTTTAGACTGTGATGTAAGTGAGAACACAGTGAATAACACTGAAATGTTAATATTTTTCGTGTAATTTTAGTAATATGTTTGAGGTTATACTGTAAGGATGAATTTAACTAGATGTTACAAGTACATAAATCTACATTAATGTTGCCTGCGAATAGCTAGTTCCCAAACAATATTTCATCTAAGCTATCGAAAAGCATATTGGTTGCTCTCTGACGAAATATTTTTCTTTCCTGCAGTTTATGAACGCATTGTGTTCTTTCTTTACTAAAATAAAACTTTCGTGCAGTTTTGTTCTATATTTTTTTCGCGCTTTGTTTGTGCACACTTGATCCGCTGTGGGGTGGCGTGGATTGGACAATTTGCGGATTAAGAGCGACGTACGTCAACTGAAATAACTCCAAGGAGCTCGAGAGACACCCCCTTGATCAGCGAGTCAGGAAGTCTTTAGAATCATTCGGAGTCAATAAATTGTTTCCTGTTTGCTGTTTGAAAGCTGGAAACGTTCTTCGATCCGTATTAAAAAGATCCAAGCTTGGGTTTTAAACATTCTTTAAATGAAAAAGACTAATGGCCAAAACGTATTGAAAAATATGTATTACAAAACTGGCGCAAGCAAGCCTGCAGATAAGAAGACAGTATCTATTAGACATGGGTTGTTGTGAAGTTTCCGCAATCCTAGTAACTTTTGGTGGGGAGTCCTCTAGTTTCACTGTTCGCAAACTATCTTTCTGATGAAACATCGTGAAAGCATTTTAAAAGTTCTTAGAACAAGTTTAAATGACTTAGTCGATATTCGCGGTTCAGAGGTTTGCGAGAAATTTTATTAGGAGACAAAGTCGGTTTCAGACAAACAAAATTTGCACAGTTTATACTTATAACATCCACAAAGTTTTCAGAACCAAATTGCATGACAGTAGGAAAACTATAGACGCTTGCTTGTTTTGCTTGTTATATCACAGTAAAAACAAACAAGATAGCATACTGCCGCGAGTTTTAGTTTGTAGTTGACAGCCATTATGAGATAGGACGAAATTGTAACAAGGCTTATCACTTCTCTCATCACGGCTGACTTTTCTTTCAGATGTTAAGATATTACATGTTGGTTTATGGCACGGGTTCTCTCCATTAAAAACATAATGTTTTTGAAGTATATATACAGAAAATCTCAAATTCTGGTTGAACGCGGTGAATGTTAAACAAAACGATTACCGCAACTGTATAACGCCGCCTTTAAAAATGTTCACTTATTCCATCTGAGAAACGCTTAGCCAATCGACTAGAAAAGCTGAAATTAAAAAAACGCATTGTAATGCTCAATCGTTTACTTTCACACAGCTATTATCTTTTTCACAAATTTGTGAGAGATTGAAAAATTGTCATTCATTGGAAATTAAGATTCTAATCATATATATAACTTCGTGTTCTTTTGAGAGTCTTGAGAAAACAGGAAGGTTAGTGAAAACAACTTTTTCTTTGTTAAACAATGTGTTCCGGATAACAAACTTGTGTTAAAGCGAAAATGTAAACGATGTGGCGTTTATCGAAATGTACTACTGCCAATTCATCCACAAACTGGCAAAGTATGTACAGACATGTAAGCAGTTTAATTTGCAAAAGTAAAACTTAGTCTATCATTGTAATTGTTTTCAAAAAGACCAAAGCCGAGTCAGTACCGGGTTGTTTAGTTACACTGCATGTAAATACTAACACGTAAAGACTATTACTGGGTTAAAAGAACTCACTGCTTACTGCAGAAGTTGGTATTTATATTATTAAGTCGGTGTCTTCATCTACAGGAGAGTTGTCATCTTGTAAAAATTTAGATTTGGTTCATAGGATAACATGCGAAAAAGAACTAATGTCGCACTAAGAAGTTTACCAGATATATATTTGCAAAAGTGAAATCGAACAAATTGGTTCTTGTCAGCAATTTTGTATGAACATTATGAGCATTTCTTGAAGAGTTCCCTAAATCCTCCGATGCTGTCATGTTTGATTCTTTACTGCAATCACAATCAGTTCATCATCACCCCTCAGTCTCCGTGACACATTTGGTCCGTAACGGAATTTGTAAGGACGTTGCAGGCGTTATATCCAACCAACCAGCCCGTCGGGTTTCCAACACTATTGCATAGTTTTTACTCTACTCTACTCTACCTTACTCTATTCTACTCTACTCTAGTCTACTGTACTGTACTGTACTGTACTCTATTCTACTCTACTCAATTCTATTCTACTGTGCTGTACTGTACTCTGTTCAACTCTACTTTGTTCTTCTCTACTCTAATGCACTCTACTTTAATCTCCTCAGTTTTACATTACTTTGCTTTGCTTTGCAGTGCAGTACAGCGTAGCGCTTTGCCGTATTGCTTTGCTTTACTTTATCTTACCTCATCTTACCAGGAATCACTTCGGTTTGCCTCAATTTTTTAAAATAACTATATACTCTTTCTATTTTTGGTAGTCTAAGCAGCTTGTCTGATCTTTTACGGCGGTTTTAGTAACAGATTGACACCAGCTACAATGGTAACACTGAAACACACTTTTCATCCAAGTGCTTCAACTGACTTGCTGGGTTTGTTCAGTGTTGTTAGCTAACTTTGTTCCGTTTTCTTTAACTTGCTTCATGACAGGTTCATAAGCGGCCAGACGGAATTTAATAAGTTTTATTCTCCATGTTTTATAAAAAAATGAAATTTGGTTCATTATCATAACAAATTATATCGTTGTAATAAACAAGAAAAGTATTATGCTTTCATTCCATTTTTAACAAAACCCATGAAAAGTTCTTCCTGTTACAAAGAAATTTTTGTGCAGTACGTTTTCACAGTTACCTTAAACGAGTGACTGACTACCCCCCAGCAATTTGTATACTTTTAGTTATATGAATCAAACTTCTCTCCTTATTTATTATTAAGTACCGACTGGTGTGATTAACTGTGCTAAGTTTCCTGGCCGACTCGATCAAGTGCTTTTTGTGAATGGCTTTCTTTAGGAGACGAACCAAAAACATGTCAAATGCTTGGGAAAAGACATCAGACACAAACATTTTCGAAATCATTTCATTACAAAGTGTCATGTAACCGAAGCCGACTCATCCGCTGAGAAAAGTGGAAAATTTGACGCAGTTAGAATCTATTTGAATCTTTAAGCAATTAGAAGCTACTGTTCTCCCAGGTTTTCTTTCAGTAGTAATAGGCCAGATGTTTAAAAGTGAGTTCGTTAAGAACTTGCAGTCTGCTGTGATAAAAGTTCTGCAGGTTAATCGGCATGTAACCCTAGTTTTACACAGTTTTATGCAAAACCTAAAAATATTTCCAACTTATCTGACTTACTGCATGAGAGAGGCGTTTGAGTAAAATTGTTGTGTAACAGGGCTCTTAGGAAGAGCTGGATATATTCAGTTTTAGAATCGGGAATAAAATGAAAAAGTGGAACAAGTATAGATTACTTGAATCTTTCTTTTTTGTGTTGTGCTTCCATAAGATGACGTTGCTAAGTCAGTATTGGTCTATTGTCGTAGTATTGAGGATTCTCGCAAGAGTCAGACTTGAAAACACAGTCGAGGTGCAGTAGGAACTGGTTATAAGCCTATGAGAGAGGGTGTACCCGAGCTAACTGTATACTCAAGTTTCATTTATGTGCCGGTTACTGACCTTGGTGGTAGTGAGAAGTTTCCTCAGGCCTTGTGCTTCTCAAAATCTGCTGCATGCCGAACTTGAGTTGTGGCCCGTGACTTGAGATTGGTGGCGGGGAAGTGTGATCGGGGATACTGAAGGGCGCTGCTTTGCTGGGCATCATATAAGGCTGCCTTTGGTAGAGTATCGAGTCATCGAAATAAAAGGAAGGTCTCTGCGGACTCGAAGGAATAAATGAGCCGGGCTCTCTGTAGAAAAACATTGGATCTTGCGGACATGAATACATGTTGAAATGTCAAAATATCGCAATATGTTCACAGTAGAAATGGGACTGCACACAGACAGTTGGGTGTTGCTAGCTTGAAGTGCTGCGAGATTTGGAGGGTTGCTGAAGTTATATTTTGCAGGCTTTTGTACTGATGCACGTGATTGGCAGATTGAGGGGGGACTGAGTATAATCGGCCCGTGTTGGGCTTATTAGATTAACCTGACATGTTGGGAAGATGTCATCTGAAGCCATGCAGTCTTCGCCATCTTCGAAAAGATACCTGATTTGAAATATGCGTTTATCCCTAAAATAATTCTGGAAACTCAGTTTTGTGATATTTCCAGTTTCAACGGGGATTTCTTCTAATCATTCTACAATTAGTGGATATCATAGCTAAAAGGGTGACAAAAAGAAATGATTATCTTGCAAAGATCCAAAACGGAATTCAATTGACTTTTAATAACAACAACCAACAAAGAACTCAATAAAATTTATGTTTATTCCTCTCAAATTAATATGCCCTTTACAAGGAAGTACGAAATTGACAAAAGGTTTAATTTCAGCTTGTCACACAAATAGGAAAAACCATTAGTTGTTGTTTGGAGTATTATCCATCAAGAATAAATTGTAATCCGCAACAAACGAGTTTTAATCCTACGCCCATTAAGATAGTGCTTCACAACAGAGCGTGTTGAAAAGTACGCAAAGTGTACCAAGCGCACATAACAGATAAAAGGCCTTACAGCTTTCCCTCAGTAAACTTACTCGCAAGCCTCAGGGGATTAAATAAACAATCTGTATAAATTGCTCAAGGTTTCATAAGCATTTTGTAGTGTGTGCGATCTATTGCACTTTCGAATACGCGTTGGAAATGCTACATTGAAAAACATGATAAGGGTTCGTTGTAAACCTATAAAATATCTTATCGTTTTCCCAGTTTGTGATTAAACCGTTTAATAATGTTTTTGCTTAGGAAGAAAGGCTCTTATTATTAAATTTCATAAGTTTAGTTTATCATTAGAAATGGATAATCTCTAAAACAAACGTTTCAATCTCGTTGAGATACCATTTTCGCATTTGCAAACTTCTTTCACCGAGTATTTTTTCCTGATTGAGAGGTGGAAGCCTACTGCAAGACAAGACAAGAAATTTAATCTCCTTTATTAGCGAAAACAATTCAGTTTGTTTTGAAAATATTCACTTTGCTTGATGTTAGCCGTGTGGCGCGACACAGCATCTCAGGCCTCCCAAGGGCGCTTTCACAAAAAGTGATTTAAAAGACGTTTTCTTTTCTTAAGGCTTCGTCGAGGTGTCACAAGCTTGGTGAAAGCTCGAAGACATTTGTACACCAGATGTGACTGACTTTTGACAGCTCCTTTCATTGCTAAAGCAAACTCCCTTGACCTATATCTGCCAAACGGTATACAAGGAACTTGAAATTAAAACACAAACTTTACAAAAGTAAGCAGGTTTTTGTATGAGCCAACAAGGTCCTTTTCTTTATGCTGTTGTGCTGTCATCACGTACAAAAGGCAGACGGCCCCACTCATTCAAACACAGTTAAGTTCATTAAAGTTTCTAATTGTGTTTTGTTACGCTTCAAATCTCAAGTACACTAAACTCCCACTGTGTCTAACATTGAATTTAAAAATAAACTCGGAACTTTTATAGAACTACCTGTTAGAATTAAAGCTTTGCATAGAATTAAATGTGATTTAGCGCAATCGCGCAATGTGAACATAGTTTTATTGCAGGCATGGCTTGTGTGTTTTGCGTGGACACGAAAAAATCAGCTGTTTCAAATGCACTTTTAAACAAACGAAAGAGGATTAGAACAGTCGGTTTTTGCACACAGGGTTTCCTTTCCATTTGCAACCAATATGGTGTTAAAAGCACGGAAAACTGTTTGTGCATTAAAAGGTGAAAGAGTGTAGCGTTGTGGAGATCAAACAGATAAAAGTAAACATTATTTTTCACAGGTCCATGCATATGCGAAATTTGTTTTCAACACCGCCAAGTCAACACTAATATCTTAAAAGGGGAAACGAAAACGCAATCGGCAGTGCTAAAAAAGTTTCGCTTTTTGGTGCATTTTTATTCAAACTGCAATATTTTTGAGTGCTCCTTCCAAAGTTAATAAAATCTGAGAAAACGTGGTAAATTGTTCTTCATCTCACCAAGGAACTTTATTTCGTCCGTATTGTAAAACTAGTTCCTTCCTCGTAGTTCGTCGTTAATTCAGTTGTGTTAATACATTCTCGACCCCAGCCACTGTTATTTAAATGTCTGTTTCTCATTTCTTTTAGCGTCTTTTCTTTCCTTTTGCCAAGCGACAGCAAAAAAATTTTGTTGGTATTTACCCCCTAGTGGTGTGACGGAATCGTTTTCTAACTAATCACCAATAATGAATTTCTCACTTAATGTGGTCAAAAGCCAAGTTTCCCTTTTAAAAATGAGGAAGTAATTGAGAGGGCTGTCTTAGCATTTTGAACTTTCGCACCCAGGAGATAGAAGGACGACTTAGCCGTTGACTAGAAAGCCCAAATCTGCCGTGCTTATCAAACTATATTCTGCGTCATCTTGGGTGTCAAAGAAAACGTACTTCTCGCCGTTCACCGAATTTAATCAGAATTTCTATGTAACTTAATGAGAAAACACGCTCTTTTCCGGTGCCAAGAAGACAGAATTATAACTCATCCTGTTTTCATAAAGAAAATAAAATTCTAATTTTCTATCTAGCAAACATTTGAAGACAAGTTTACATATCCCACATTAATTTCTCAACCGATCTGTTAATTCATTTAGCGCGTGTTGTCTGGAGCCGATCTTTTTGCTTGATTACATGTCGAAATAAAGACGAGTTTTAACGGTATTATAATATTCAGTCAGATTAATTAAAAGAACAAACTTGAAAAACAGTTAATGAAAATTTTCATCAGCTCAAAATCGCGTGAAGATGACAAACAGAGATTTTAAGGCGCGTGTCAGACCACTCGTCGACCACACTATATTTGGCAGTTTCGAATGGCGAGAAGACTCTCTCACCGCAGTCAGTTTGTTGCGATGACACGAATTCCAAGCGCCATTAGTTTTATAATAGCGACTTCGTTATTGGAGTTATCAGGACAAATCAGAACTTACGAACTATTTTGATAAATGGAAGCAATATTGTTTTGTCACTTGATTTTAGCAAACATAAAGTTTTGAAACACAGTAAAAGTATATACATGTGTAGTCTGTTTTCAAAAGCGGTATTTGAGACCAGATGGCTCCATGCTCTTGAAAACAGCACGGCTGATCAAACTAACCATCTTACATATACATTTTTTTAACACCTAGATATTGCAGCCTGAAGAGTGCAGAACTAACCAAAAAGAAGGCAAACAAAGTTATGTGGGGTTTAAATTTTGATACGCAAAACAAATTCTGGAAAGATAATTGAAAGTCTGGAGCAAGCAACTTCCACATGTAGAACTGACGTTTGAATGGTGCATAGTGCTGCTACACTGAAATACTCGCCTTTTCTATCAGTATTGTTAGAGACAGAGTTTGGTAATAAGATTATTTAGCAATTTAGAAACTCAATTACAATCTTGAGAACAAAAGAAGACTCTAGGAAGAGAGCTTGTCGGGTCTTACGAATCATTATGGAGTAAAGAAAACTCTAAGTTTTAACTTAAGCGCTGTTTGCGCGAACATAAACATCTCAGTATGTCATCTGTGTTTACTGTTTGTTTCCTACCTAATGTGAGCTTATGGACTCTTTCAAATTTTCAACTTTTGTCTGACTTCATGACTGTCCACGCTGTTTGCTCGTAAACGCCGGAAATTGGAGACCTATTGGCGCAACAATATGAAGCAGTTTGCAGCCATTTTTCTATTGAAGATTCCCATCACGACAATGACTAAACAATCCCGAGAGGAATTTTTTCCCCAGAATCCGTTTAGGCTGTATAACTTTTTTTGGCAAAAAACGGGTTTTGGAAATACCGCACAGTCTTGTAATGAATCTGTCGGCTCGTTTTCGGTTCAGACTGGTATGTTTAGTAGAAAGAAATCCGGTTTAATCATTGTTGCACGGCTTTTTGATTGGAATATTATATACGACAGATAAATAAATTGGTTAGTTTATTTGAATAAAGGGGATTTTCGTGTTAAGTTTAGCAGTAATCTTACCTAATACTCGCCTTCAATGAGAATGATTGGACTCCCTTAGCATGAATAGTAATTTTTCATAAAGAAACACTAAATTTCAATCAAAATGGGGACTGCTTCTATGCTTGATAGTTTTGTTTAGTTATTGCTCGAGGACAATTAGTCGATCTTAGCGTCCCCTTACTCGTACTCCCACAAGCACTCAGTAAAAATGATGTCTGTCTGTTTGTATGCGGCGGTCTGTCTGTCTGTCTTGCCTGGAAGACTAGTTTTGAAAAACTTTTTTGAGTTGGCAAGTAAGCCAAATGTTTGTTTTGATCAAAACTGGCTGATAAGGTATGTTTATCGCTGTGAGCTTTGGTGTAAAGCTACGTTTAGCCGTTCCTTCAGAGCAGTCTGTCTGTCTGTCTGCCAGTGTGAATATCTGCCTGTAATCGCGGAGTATAGACCATGCAGGAACTAGACGGATATGCGAACAATACTTCTCTAACGCTAAGGGGTGTCGCTCTCAAGAGCGTTGGTTGGCTTCCCATTTTGCTATTCAACAGTTTAACTAGTCTCTCTGACTTTCGCGGTTCCAATATTTAACCAAGTATTCTTACTACATTCAAAATCACAGAAGTTAACTCGCACAGCAGTTTTCAGCTCGAACCGTGCATACTATAAGTATATTTGTATGAGTTTACACGCGAGCGCCATATAATCTTACGTTTGCTGTCTCATGAGCAATCACTTCGGAGTTTTTTTTCTTTCAGTTGGGAACAACCACTGAGAGTCCATCTTTTTTGTTTCGTCTCAATCAAGGTTTTACTTGAACTAACATAAACATTGTACAGGACTGGTTCCCATATACTTGCGATTAATTTTTGTTTAAAATAGGTTTGTTCAACTTATTCCTGCACAACTATACGTATTTTCTTAACCTGCTCGTTCGTTGTTGTTTTTTTAACTAGTGGGTTTGATTAAGAAAAAGCAATGTTTTAAGGCATTTCAACCACTGTATTTTTTTTTATTAAGCCAGATTTCTGTATTGCTTTGAACAGTTTCTAATTTGGTGAATTTTACTGTCCGCATCAGCTAGTTTAGCAATTAAGCGGACAACTGAATTCCGACTACATTTGAGCGATAATTAAGTCATGGAAAAATGCTAAGGAAATACTTGTTGTTCTGCTCAGCTTTTTTGTTAACTAAGCACATGGTTTTTCTTATTCACAACAAGAACCTGAAAGCATCTCTTCTACAAGGGCTCAAGAACCTTTTTGAGAAAAGTGAATTCGTACAAATATGTGCGCGCACACTTAAATATCCGCAAATGAAGGCGGACAACACATACAGACATCCTAACAGTTAAAACTGTTTTAAAAAGGAGCTGGGACAGACTAAAAACGTAGTAATTAAAACGTTTCGTTACACATTATATCACCTTCAAACTGTTGAAATAACAGCTGCTAGAAAAGCACGGATATACGCTTTTTTTATACGAGCAATTTTATGAGAACTCGGCCAAAAATTAAAAACAAGCTAAGAACAATTAGCCCAGGCTGGGATTTGGAATCAAAAATTGCAAAGTTTACTTTTCTTAATTAAATTCTGTTATTTTCCTCAAACTAAAGTTATCGAGCGGTGTAATTCTCCAAATGTGGTGATCGATTGAACTTCCATTGCGATTTATTCGGCTTGATGATAATACACTTGGTATGCTTGGAAATTTTTTAGGAGTTATTTCTTACTGTTTTTCTTTTTTTGAATACTTTTAAAAATAAGAACAGCTTAAGAACAATTGAGGCTGAAGTTTCCTAAAAAGTTCAGAACAATGAAGCTCGGCCAAAATTTACTAGGTTATTGAAAAAAAAGAAGCGTGTAAATGATTAAAAAGTAAAGCTAAGATTTTGTATGAGGACGTGTTCGTTTATACTGATTGAATGAACGGAATGCCATTCCTCCAAAAATGTGCAACCCAACCACATTGTTGGCAATCGTCAAATATTTTTACGTATACCAAATCAAATTTGTGTTGAGTTAGCACCTGTCTTATTTTTTGCAAGTGCTTTAATACATTTGTCTAAATTCGTAAAAGGTTCCCATCCAATGGTGAAAAACTTGCTTCATTTGCTCCTAAACTCATAACTTCAAAGTTTTTCAGCTTGTTTATACCTTATAAGGTCGCTTTCTATCCGTTCGGTCTGACCAGTCAGTTCCTAAATGGAAGGCAAGAGCTTTCAGAACTGGCTATGGCCGGAATGGCCCTATTTAGGGGAGGGGGGAGGGGATAGTGGTGCATATTTGAACACAAGATGCATGTTACAATATTCAAGTCATGTATACACACTAACTCGGTCGTCTGCACGTTTTGTGCATCGCCAAAGATCCTATCTTCCAATACTCTGTTTCCAACTCTCTGCCATGATTTTTGGCTGGCATGCTATCACATCATTCTGTCTGCCTCTGTTTCCGTTATTCAGTTGTTTTTCTTTGTGTAATCTTCTTGTTTGACTAAGTTGAAGTGACGTTTTATACCCTCTTTGAACACACGAATCAAACAAAAACTAACTATAAAAAACAAGTCCTTTTTTATTCCTAAAAAAAGAACACGGGAAATTCTATAACCAGGCGGTCTCAGCGTTAGATCAGTGTTCTAAAACCACGCAGCAGTTACGCGTGTTTTCAATTATTTCTAATGACTTTGGTTTTTGTTTTCTTAAAAGCAAAATCAAATATTTGTGGCGGACTGCAGTGAGATTAAAGAGAACGCGATTATTTAAAGGCGTGGCTGTTTTAGCTGTGGCATCTAAAAGCTAAAACTCTTTTAAAATGTTTTAAACCAAATAACTGTACTAAATGTATTAAATTATCACTAATCGTTTTGCTTGCTAATCGACAAGAGAAGGCGGCAAGAAACTGAAGTAATGTAAGGAAAATACATCATCCATTATACTTCGACTACCGTGAAAATGGCAAAAGTAGGAGTCATTAAAACATGAAGTACATTAAAAAGACGGTGTTTGTGCAGTTCAGGAACTGTTTGACAAATACCCACACTTGCAGCTACCGCCAAGCGATCCGGCACAGTTCCGGCAACACAATGTGGTAAATGTTATATACAGATTCTTTGTCCACCGCGCTGTTTTCCTGGGCAGAAACTTTGGAGCTCACCCTTGGAACTCAGGATGTTTATCCTTGTTTAAAGGAAATTTACTTTTTTAAAAACTTCAAACTTTACTAATTTGAAAAACTTAGGGAGTGTCCTGTAAAATACAGAATTATATGGAAAACACTGCATACTGTATGGTTGATGTGTTTATGTTTGTCAACAATAAGTAGAAATAATGGTTTATGAATGAGAACGAGATCACCACAAACCTCCACTGCGGCTATTGAAACCCTTATTCCTTATACTCTTTGCAACAAATATGAAGAAGCAATTTCTTTTCATGCTATAGAATCTTTCTAAAATGTTAAATATTACTTTGTTCAGAACACCAAAAAAACATGCAGACCCGTAGTTTGCGAAAACTAGTGAAGTCGGCCATCAAAAAACGCGCTTGCAGTCTTTAAAAACTACAGCACACCTTTTACTCATCCTACAAGTCAATTGTTTTCACGATGTGGAATGGTTAACGAAGTATTTATGCTCACAACAGGTTTAAGTTCGTCAAACACAGAACTTTTCTTTAGATCACCGCGGGCATAAGCGCGCCGGGCCGAAAGAGATAGACCTAGAGCTACTGATTTCTATTCACTCCCTGAGGCCCTACGGATCGTGTTCCTTTTTATGCGATCCCTTCCTAAATACAGATAGATAGATAGATAGATAGATAGATAGATAGATAGATAGATAGATAGATAGATAGATAGATAGAT
>JAOBRG010368382.1:0-12007 GCA_027574985.1 Umimayanthus nakama | reverse complement strand
CCCCCCCCCCCCCCCCCCCCCGTTCCGTCAATTTGGCATTTGCCTCTAGCGGAATAAAGCTTGTTCAACATTAATTGATTCGAAGCTGAGTTTATCTGATTTTTCTTTAGTTTAAAATCAAACAACAAACAATCAAATTATATAGATTTTACATTAAACTTACAAAGACGTCATCAGAGCACTGCCTTATTATTTCATCTGTATCAATGCTGGCAACCTCCATACATGAAGAAGTAATTTGAGATCCTAGAACCTTTTCTCTACAAAATGCTGTTGCATTTTCTCTGGACCACTCTGAGAATCTCGCTGCACGTTTAACACGACGAGAGTGGTTGGGCGTTTCCCAGGAGGCGCGGTTCAAGAACATTTGAAAATCTTCATCTGTTAAGCTATCAGAATAAACTGCTTCGCGTTTCGGTCCACTGCTGTTGGAGAGGTCTTCAGTGATGTCTCTAGGCACTACAGTCGTTCTCCCAAGCGAGAAATACTCCACAGCTGATTCATCCGTACAAGTATCAACGACTTCATTATTGCTTGACTGGAAGAGTAAAATATAATAAAAAAACAGCTTAAAAACAGTGTTTTGACATGTTTAAGAGGATATTGACGCATTCTATTACAGGAAAAGTTTGGCAAGACTTAACCACACTTTTTGTAAGTAAGTCACTTTACAACCAGTGTCTCTTTTTATATTGAACAAAGCTTGTGTTTTTTGCTAGCCTTCTCCGCATGCAACTCTAAGCAGTAATTCTATCTGGAAATTGTGTTGGGTATGCTGAGTGATGGTAAATAGGGTTAAACTGAGTAAACGAGGGTGAGGGAAGGATCAAGGATGGCGTCAGGCCTCCATTCGCGCCTTGCTTCGCTCGCCGACTCGCTCGGGGCCTTGTTGCCAGAGATACCAACTGGAGTTGCCTGCGGACGAGGCTAGTGTTTTTGCGTTCATATTTGTTTTGTTATTCCCAGGTTCGATAATAACGACAAGGAAAAATTCTCTTGTGACCGCGAGGTCTTCAAAATTTTGTGCGCATGGTCAGAACAACCGTTGATCAACGCAACTGCTGACGGAAAAGTATAAACTGAAATAGAAAAAAGGGAGTGGTTTTGGATAATTTCTATTTTATACTAGCCAAATTTTATTTCTTTTCTTGCAGCTGCGCCAAACCTTGAAAAGACTTCGAGGTGTCAACCAAAACACGCGAGAAAGTCGCTAGAGGTGACTGTTAAAACATAGTCTAGTATAGCAAAGAGAAAATAAGTGCAAAAATGTGTGGATATAAACTTTAACCAACTTCAATTTCGTATTGAAATCTAGTGAAGACACAAGTTCCTCCAAGAGTTTTTGCTCTTTTCTTCTGTTGATACAAAGAGCCCTGGTTGAGTTTGTGATTCGTGCAATAAAAACATTTTAAAATCGTATTCTTATTGCTATTCAGTTGGCAAAGCAGGGTCGTTTTGTTTCAACGTGCTACATCTTTTCAAGTTATGCGCAATAAGTTTATATCAACACATTGATTTCAGGTACTATATATATTTAGTATTAACCAAACAAGTGGATAGCACTTTTCGCACGCTCTGATTGGTTCATCAGACACGGTGTATACTAGGATATTCACCCCAGACAAAATTTTCAAAATGGCGGCTCGTTTTGCCACTGTCGCGGAAGAGGAAATTCGTCAAATGAACGTAGAAGCTACTCTTGGAAACACAAAATCCACCTGTTTGGTTAATACTAAAACAACTATCCCCCTCAGTGTCGGTGCCTAGTGAAAAAATATTTACCTCGCCGCTTCGCGGCTCAGTAGAATATATTTCACTATTCACCTCCACTTCGGGGGATAGTTGTTAAATATATGATTAATTTTTCCTTTTGTGATTCCTCTTTTATATTATATTTAACAAAGGAGGAGGTTTCTTGCGCGTGCGAATTTCCTTAAACTCATATAAGACGATATTTCTCTCTAATCGTGTTTGCTTTTCTTTGATTGGAGGAGAGGAGAAACCTAGATAGAAACCACTTGACGGAGGAATCGGTATTAAGGAATACACTTATAAAAACGAGGTAGGTATCGTTATTAATGCCATTAGTCCATATCATGATATTCACAGCTAAAGAAATTTTAGTAACTTGGATGCTAGCAAGATCACAAAATTTCAGGTTAAGGTAGTAATTTGAGTTGGTCATCCTGAATACATCCTCATTTTAATGAGAAACTATTTTATTATATGTTTCTCTAGAGCTAAAATTCAGGTGCATTGAATATGCTATGAATTCATAAAGTCGACTTACAAACAAGCTTCATGAAACGAGTATTACCGTTGTCAATGGATTTTGTCGTCATGTGTTTTGTCTGCAACGTTAAGAATATCTTACCAGTTCTAGTGCTGAATAGTAGTAAAGGGAGCTAGAGGACTAATGTGCGGTAAAACTTCACGAACTTAACTGGTGATGCAGATCAACCATTCCCTCTACTACCTCGATTAGATGGACCGGCCGGACCACAGAAATGAAAGAACTAAATTGATAAGCGTTTGATTTCCTAACAGAATCAGCCAATCTCCATTTATATATATAGCTATAAGTTAGGTCTCTATAATCGTCATGCACCTGATTGAACGATATTTCCGTACAACCGCACGTCTGTACATGTTTGCGTTCCTCATCAAACTTCTTTGGTGCGTAATTAAAAAAGAGGTTCTTTTCGTACTTTGTAATTCTGCAACAAAAGTATAACACACAATTAGTAGGCATATACGTCAATCTATTACGTAACTGGTTGCTATTTTCTTCGCCTAAGTCGGTGGCATGCACAACGTTTCTTTGTCTGGATAGTGCTAATAATAGTTTCGGTGTGAAAATAAATGACAGTAAACAGCAAATACAAGGCGTACAGCAGTTGTTGCATGGGTATCTACATAACTTGTAACTGAGTACGCTATCAGTTTTAAGCTTTCCTATGGAGTCGATGCCGGTTGAACTGAGTAATGACTCCAGGGGAGAGCACAAAATTATTCACACTACAAACTCGGTAAGATTATTTAAGAGCGGTGATTTGTGGCCCATGTCCCTATCTCTGTAACTTCTCCAAAAAGAGTATTCAATTTGCTGCTGGCTGTTTTAGTTACTCCACTGTTTCTAGGCATTCATATAATACTCGGTGATTTGCGTTGCAAGCTGTTTTTTTTTGCTGCAGAGGAGAATATCAAAAGGAACCCGCAATACAAACTACGTAGTGTTTAGAGCGATTGAGCGAATCATCCCGATCGGGGTTATTCCCATACGGAGTCTTTTGCTTGTTGCTATTGGTCAACTATTTTCACATTGACACCGACTCATTCACTCGCAGCGCCAGTTTGGGCAGTTGTTGTGGTGAAAGCGCGTTTAACTTTTTTTATACACACATATAGTGACACCTCTATGTAACGGATCTGATGGCTTCTGAAAATTTAGCAGGTCAGTTTTTCACAGTTTTCTTTTTTTGCCAGGTCACAAGGTTTTTAACCAGAAGGATATAAGTTTTTTCGCCAGGTTAAGGCTTAAACAAGGTTTTGCCAATTCTAATGTTAATTGGTATCGGTATTTGTTTGAACAAAATCAGTTTTTGTCATTTCTAACTTATTGAAACGTTGTAACCAACACACTTAAAGAAATGCAAACTAATGGCATGTTTGGTCGAATGACTTCATCCAGTGTTCTTCTCACACTAGCATTCAGCTGACTGTAGTATAATCCTGACGTGACGACTGGAATGAGTTGGAATGTTAATGTTCTTGAAAGCTTTGAGAATCCAAAAACACAGAGTTGTTACCTTGAATCTTTACTAGATTTGTCTCGATCATTTTTCGTAACGGTTATCCTTTCCAAAATATGGTTTTAATTGATGGCCAGCAAAAGCTGCCCTCTCTGTTTTCTGATACAAGTGGGGAGGAACCGGATGTGACTATTCAAGTTGTAGAGTCCGAGTGCGAGGTCTTTCCTGATCATCGGTGCGATGCGTCAGCGAGCTCCGACACTGGTAACAGTTGCACATCAAGCGAGATATCAACCGTCCAAAAATCCCATCAAATCACTCAAAACAACACAAAATGTGAAAGATAGATAAAGTTCATTCATTTGACCACTCTAAACAAGCTAAAATCAGAAATTTCATATCTCTTCTATCTTTAGGCATTGTCTGCCTGTGAAAAGCAGTGTCTTTGGGAGACGCGCTGACATCCAATATGTGAGCTCAGGGTATTGGGACTGACGTTTTGGCCGCCATCTTGTTGGGTGACCTGCTGTTTTTAGTGGCATTTACCTTGCCTCAGTTTCTTTACGTTTTCAATTGGTCAGCTATAGAACCCCGGGCTAGAAATATGGTTTCATTTGCATGAAATACTGACTATGTACTAATTTATAAAAACGCTAGAAGTATGGTTGTCTTTTTGTAAACAAAATTTTTAATGGAAACCCGGAAAATGGTACTCAGGGCCCGGTTGTACGAAGAGTGGATAACTCTATCCTGCGGATAAATCCCTATCCAGTGGATAAAATTAGCGTGTTGGCCAATCAAAATCAAGAACGTGTCAGTTTTATCCGATGGATAGGGATTTATCCGCTGGATAAAGTTATCCACTCTTCGTGCAACTGGGCCCAGGACAGTAGTCACCAAACTGATTTAAATGATTACATACATATTACACTTAAAAAACAATTCAAATTTAACGCAAAATGTAGTAAACCTTGCTACTCTGTTTGTAAACACTGCATGCTTTTAGAACCACGAGATTTTTTCTTGATTGCCATGCACGAAAACATTCTGCTATTCTAACTCTGTCGGATGTTAAATTATGAAAGATTTGATGTGATATGAGTAACAGCAAGATGTATTACTGATATCAGTTAAAACTTTCTGTAATGGATATATAAAAGTGTTCAGTGTATCACCACATCCTTGTCCTTTCTTGATATATTTGATATTAAATTTTAAAAATCACGTTCTTTAGTTGAATGTCAGAGAAAAACTGAAACATATGAAAGTCGTTTCAACACAGAATGCACGCATTCGTTCTCCGTCATATTGCATGGTTAGCAGCTCCATAGTGTTAATAATATATTAATGTTTATCTGAATTTGTTGTTACCCTGGGTGCAAACAAATATAATTCAATTGAAATTTTTAAAGACCGTTTTCGAATTACACCAGTTCCCGCGAACAACAACCTGAAGTCGAGGCTTTGTGAACAGTTTTCATATATTTGCTCATATTTTCTTGCACCAACCTTTGTTTCAGGTTGTTTTCGCGGGAACTAAAGTGTAATTAAAGTAGATCGCATAAACTGATTCTATTTGTGTAACATGTTGATATTTGTAACAATATCTATTAGAATTACGCTATATATATTTTTTTGTCAAACAAACCAATAACCAATATACCTATTTCCTTCACCAAAAGCGTGTACACTATTGGTTATGTTTGGTAAGTCATCATCTATGTCTCCATTGTAATTTCCACATAAACCACTATACGTGTCGTTGGTGTATGGCACTTCGAGGTATATGTTCATCCCATACTGATTTCTGTACAACTTAACTCGAATACCGGAACCAAAAGTAAGCTGCAAGTGAACATAGAAAAATAAAGACAGATTTTATAAGTTAAACAACCACTTAGTTTGTTTTTGCCTGGGGTTTTTAGCTTGATTTAGTAATTGTTACTTTTTCCTTAAGCCCGACGCACACTAGAGCTAACTTAAATCATGACATATTCCGTAATGAGAAAACGCCAGTGTGCGGGGCCATTTGTCAGCTTTTTGTCACTTGTGACATGAAAGACAAATGTTCAGCTTGTTAAATACTTTTATTATGAATGAAAAATTCTCCGTGTGCGCGCAGGGGTCAAAGCAAGAAACTTTTATCTATCTTTTTGCTGCTCATGCGTCGACGTCGTACATGTTTAAGAGCAGCATGTCGACAGATACTGCCACTACACAGGAGGAATCCTACAGCGGTTAGACACTACTGTGCACAGCGCTGTGACAGCGAAAACGAGCAGAGTGCTGTGACAGCAAAAAAAGGGGCACAGCGCTGTGACAGCGATGGTGCAGATAGTAAAGTTACAGCGCTGACAGTGACAGCGCTGGGACATCAGTGGTTGTGACACCGATGTGACAGCGATGTTTACATTAGTGTGACAGCGATGGCAACTGACACTACTGTGAGAGCGGTGACAACTGACAGCGCTGTGATAGCGATGTTTACATTAGTGTGGCAGCGATGGCAGCTGACTGCTGTGACAGCAGTGAAAATAGCCTGCGTCGCAGACAGTTGTAAACATCCGTGTACACTATATTGACATTTAAAATTAATTGACATGTCCGGCTGCCGCGCAGGCTACGGTGAAAACTGACAGCGCTGTCAGTTGCCACTACTTTCACAGTGATGTGCACATCGCTTTCACACTAATGTAAACATCACTGTCACACTAATGTAAACATTGCTGTCACAGCGATGTCAGTTGTCACCGCTGTCACACTAGTGTGCACAGTAATGTCACAGTGTTGTTATTGTCACCGTTGTTGCACCGTTGTCAGTTTACATCGATGACACACTATTATTGCTGCCATCACTGTGACAGTACTGTAATTACCATTAAAGTTACACTATTGGCATGTGGCATTTTGTCACCGCTGTGACATTAGTGTGGACAGCAGTTTGACATTAGTGTAAAACTCAACCGATGTGCCACCACTGCAGGATTCCTTCTGTGTAAGCGGTGGATTTTACGAAGGCAAACACAAGGGGCATATGCAAAGCTCCTTCGTGAGCTAAATGCTGAGGACCCCGAGAAACTTCGCCAAATAGATGAGCAACTGTATTCTTCTTGAGGTTGCTCCAATAAGTTTGTCTTGACTAAGCATCTTCAGCATTCCCAAGACTTTGTGGCTTCCTGCCTTACCTCCTACGTACACATAGAGAACTTTTCAGTTTCTTGTCTTTCGTGTCACGATTGACAAAAGGTTGACAAAATGGCCCCGCGCACTGGCGTTTTCTTCTTACGAAATCAGCCTGAATAGAATTTTGCTGCGCAGATAGCTACCTGTGGTGTACATCGGGTTTTGAAGTGTGCATTTCGCAACTGTTTTACTGTAAAAAAGTTTTGTAAAAGCCATTTTTCTTTTTCACATAGTTATAACTGATATAAACGGCCAGTTATGAATGCAAATAAAGATGTTTCACATTTGGAGCAGTCGGATAAGTTTAGGCTAAAGGAATAAAACAGCGTCGCGTGTGTTTATATCCAGTTTTAGAAACATGCTATGACGCGGCAGAATTGTCCGTCTAGAAGAATCAACCTTCTAATGCACCAGTCATTTGAAACCCCCGCACCCCCCACCTCGGGGATAGCAGGGGCATTCACTTTTTCTTAGTGTGAAACTAAGTGAAGTCCCCGGTCCCCGGGGCAAAATTTCAAAATGAACAGCCCCGCCTCCGGGGATACTACTTCTTTGGCCAGTACAAAAGCTCTATAAAAATTCGATATTAAAGAAACTTTATCAACGAAACTTTAGTTTTAAAAACAACATTTAACAGTGCATTTATCTTTGATTTTAACTTCGAGACGCGACGAACGCTTCAGCTCTTCACCCAACAGCTATGACTGTACCGCGTGATCACTTGATATATATCAATTTCAATAGAAATACGCTCGTTTGAATATATTTCAAATGTACTACAAAAAGCAAGCCGAGATGGCAAACTAGACAATGAAACACACTGAAACGTGATAATCTCATTTAAAACAATAAATTTGCATCTATGGGCGTATGGATAGCTGACCAAATAAGTGGCTCAAACCACCTACCATTGCTAATGAGGCCTGAAAAGGGTGATGCTCGATCTATTAAGTGAGGTGCCATCGTTCATTGTTTCATAGTGACAGTACATTGTTGCGTTCTCTGTGACGCAACTCAGGGCTCTGTTGTCACTTGATATATCGAACACCCCTTGAAAAGGAGTCGGCTATGACGGCCTTCTTAATATCTCTCTTCCAAATTTTACAAAGCATCTTCAAGCTTCCACCGGCTTCTGTCGCTTCTGCCTCTCCTTGTACAATAATTTGTGTCAAGTCACGTTCCTAAAATATATTACTATTGTGGCGCGAAAACGTCGTTGAATGCCCCGCTAATCCCTCCGATAAGTCCCCGCCTCGAGGGGCAAGAAAATGAAACTATAGTGAAGTCCCCGCACCCCGGGGCCATAAAAGATGGTGAGAATTGGGTGAACATCCCCGCTTGCCCCTGCCTATGCCCGAGGTGGGGGGGGGGGGGTCGGGGGTTTCAATTGACTGGTGCATAAAGAGTCATTCGTCTAAACTCGAGAAAAGAATTATTCGTCTGTAAGCACGTTTAATAAGCCTGTTTCACAAATGTGACGCAATCAAATGGCGGGTAGCAGACACTGACGCAAGAAAAATGAAGTGTGAAGCAGGCTTTGGAAATGCGCTGCCAGACGATAATTCGTCGTAATCCATTTAAATTTGCCATCTCAAAACAAGATTTATAGACACTCTCTATTTCTATTTTGATAAGAACCTTTTTAATAAGAAAATGAGGCTGAAAAATGCCCAAAAATTAAGAATGTGATGCATGAGAACATACTGAGGGTGAGGAAGGCGGCGAACTTTTATTTTGGATACCGCACAAGATCATGAAATTGTTGTTTCTCGGCTAAACTTAGTCAGTGCAACATCGCGCGTAGTGTTGTGCATGTACAAGTTTGTTTTAAACCTTTTCTATTGACTGTTGTTTTTTCTTTCTTGCAGACCAGGGTAGCAGTTAGTTCAACAAAGCGTTTTCATGCTTTCGGTTGGTATGAACGAATGGAAAATAGCAACTGTATACCAATACTAACGGTTATATGTTGAAGAGCATTTCAAAGAGCATTTTCAAGACCATTCATTCTCTTTCCATAAATTGGACGATGATTGTTACAAAAAGAGTGTAGATCTAAACGAATTAGCCGTTTGAGAAGGGTAATTCTTTATTTAATTTCAGATGGATAACTCTTTTCTAGTAAGAAAACGGCCACTGAACGCTGCACATGCTTTTTTCTTTATAAGAACCAGTAAATATTGGCCGACGGAGCCTCATTATTCTTAACTGTTTGGGGAATTTTAGCCTCAATTGTTCCTTAGCTGTTCTTATTTTTTATAGTACTCCTAAGAACATCAACAGTAAGAAATAACTCCTAAAGTATTGTAAATGCACCTATCCATACTATCTTGCGGTCAGGAATCAAGCCGAATATTTAAATCGCAATGGGAAATTCGATCGATCTCAACGTTCAGTTGGAGTATTTGAACGCTCGATAAAATCGAGTTTGAAGAAAATAATAGAAATTTATAAAAAAAAAAAATTAAGTCATTCTTTCATTTACGATTCCAAACTCCAGCCTGGATTGTTCTTAGCTTGTTTATATTTTTGGCCAAATTCGAGCGTCGCTGTTCTTATACAACTGATCTTATAAGAAAAAGCGTGTAGTTTATTATCAGGTTATAAAAAATTATGAACAGTAGGGCAAAGTGAAGCGAAAGGTTTATTAAAACAAATTATCTTTGACTTGTCTTCATTCCTTTCCTTTATGCTTCCTTAACTTACTGTGTACATGGCGTTGAGTCCGTAGTTGGTCTGCTTTATTGATGTTGTATGAGCTAGTCTTTCCTTACTCTTAACTCTCTTCTTGAGCGGAGTTACTCTGTCAAAAAACATCTTTTCATTGCAACAATCAAACTCGATGACATCATTGTATTCTCGTATGACTGCTGCACAATTGCACGACGCAGTTTTTCCCGAATTTGACCAAGGTTCGTGGCATAACCATTGTCGGGTTTGTATCTGCAAGAAATAATTCAAGCGCGTCAGTGTGTCATTCTTAAGTTTTTTTTTGGTTTATGAAATTTAAAGGGAAACTTTGGTCAAAATGAAGTTACGGTCTTAAAATAAAGTACAACACTCGTAGCGCTGCCAAACAATCATGTTTTCTTCCTAGAGTTAGAACGAACTATGGCCTATATAATATTAGATTTCAGGGAACAAAAGTATGGAATACCCTTTCACTAGAACACAAAACATCGTCCTTTCGCCAATTTAAAAAAACGCTGAAACGCTAAATCCGGATTCTTGGACAAATATTAACTCGGACTTATATGCCATGGCATATTATGGAAGAACAAATATAAAAAGTATATAGTAAACCTTTAATTCCGATGCTGCATCACTGCTTTTAACTAAGATAAATTTTTATTTATTCACTTGAAATGGATATTCATTTATTCACTTGTAATGTAGTGATCCTAAAAAAGCAGTGATACAACATTGTAGTTTAACTTTTAAACGTTATACTTTTTTTCCCATTCGTACGGATATATTCGTACTCGAGTCTGTTTCTTTTTTTTGCTTATTTTTGTCATTTTGTTTTTCTTTCTGGTTGTATTTCTGTGTCATGCACTCCGACAAATTTTCAATTTAACTTTTATACCAATGGGCTTCCCGGTTGTTTAGCCCAGCGGTTATTCGGGAAGCCCACACCTCTCTCATAGGATGTAACCAATATATAAACATTGTAAATTGTAAATAGATGGAAATAAAAATTGTTGTTGTTGTTGTTGTCCTCAAAGTCTAAGGCCTAATAATCTAAAAACGCCACTTGTTTTGTACACGCCTGTCAATGTAGCTGAAAATGAAAGCTTTGAAATCAGGAAAATTGGCTAACTTCCACCGCTACTTTAACTTAGTTAGTTTATTCGGTTGAAAAGCCATTCTATGGTTACATCATAATAGGCCTTTATTACTACTCCTTTCTGACGGGAGTTTATGTGCGAGCCAATTCCAACCGCGAGCGTCCCCAACCCAACGGCAAACCCTGGGCGTTTGGTGAACGAAGAGTCCCGGGGACCGGGCATTTGGCAGGTCGTAGTTAACCGGTCCCCAGGGCATTTGCAAACAACAAAAAACTTAGCTTCTAACATCCTGTCGTCATTTCCGACGGCGCTTAGAGTCAGAAGTCAAGGGCTTCAATCACCGTCATTTTGGAACAAGAAGAGCATTTTTCGACCATAAAACACCTACAAAAGCAATAAAATCATTTGCTGTTTCTTTATTCGGCCAGAGCAACTCATTTCGTGACCTGCTTTTGCAGTTATGCAGTTCTATTGAGCTGAAACAGTTTTGTCCATTAAAAAATGGAAAACATTTTTTTTTGCCCGAGGTTTGCTGGGGGATGCTTGCGGCTTGAATTTATGCACTCGCACATTAATTTTGCAGTTTATGAATTTTTATTCTGCACGGGAAATTAGAGAAATTTTTGGATAAAACTTTAAGTTATGTAATAGTTATGGTAACACTGAACCTTTTAGACTCGGGGAGTCAATTAGTTACCCCTAGGTAGGACGATTTATGAGTGTAACCGAGTTTTGAGTTATGCCCGCGGTGAAATTTTCTTAGATAATTTCTATGCTTACGTCAAAATTCCGAAAGGGTTTACCCGAGGCAAAAGGCTTGCATAAGAAGAAGACCGAGCAGGCTCCACCAATCACAAAATTGTTTTCGTGACCGCTATGAACGCCAAGAGTCAACATGGCTTGCTTTTGTGCTTAACTGTAAGTAAGTCTTGTTAGACGTTCTACCGTTTTGATACTACGGTGGCCCACAAGGGTCACAACATAAAAAAAGGTCAACTGCATATTAAACACTGCACCCTATACAAACAAAAAAAGTTGCTGCAAATAAAAAAGCTGCTGCAAATAATAAAAAAGCTGCTGCAAATAAAAAAGTTGCTGCAAATAAAAAAAGTTGCTGCAAATGAATGAATTTTTCATACATTTGTTTTGATTTTCGTTGCGCCGGTGAAACACAACTGACAGAAAATTGTATGGAAAAATTCAAATTGTGACTAGACGCTTTCGTTAGCGGGTACATGCCTCAAACTTTGGCATTCAGTTCCTGTATCGTAACATTAAAGTTTTCAA
>JAOBRG010368371.1:0-12007 GCA_027574985.1 Umimayanthus nakama | reverse complement strand
CATAAACCTTCGAAAGACATGGGAGGATGGCAATAGGGCGATAGTCATCGGCCTCTAAGGGAGCGTCGACTTTGGGACGTGTTAGCCAAAATCAGTGTGATATTAGTGTCAGTTATCATTAGTTGTCGTAATATTGATCTTGGTGGCAAAAATCCTTACTGCAATATTAGTACCAGTTGCAATCACCGGCTAAGACATTAGTGCCAGCTGTCATCACTATGATATAATTAGTTTCAGTTATTGATATTATTATCAAATGTCATTACTGCGATATTAGTATCAATTGTTTTTAGTTAGATATTAGTGTCAATTGTCATCTCTGTGGCATTAGTGTCACTTATCATCACTTTGACATTAGTGACAGCTGTTATCTCTGTAATATATTAGTGTCAATTGTCGTAACTGTGGTATTAGAGCCAGCTATTGTCACTGTGATTTTAGTTTCAGTTGTCAAACGTGTAATTTTAGTGAGACCTATCATTACTGAGTTGTGAGTGTCAGTTTGCATCATTATGTTATTAATTTCTGCTGTGATCACTGTGTTATTAGTGGGAGCTGTGATCAGTGTGTTTTTAGTTTCACCATCGTGGTTTAAGTCTCAACTGTCATCACTATGGTATTACTGTCAGTTGTTATCATTGTGATATCAGTGTCAACTGTTAACACTATGACATTAGTGTCATTTCTCAACACTGTGGTATAGGTTTCGGTTGTCATCACTGTGATTTAAGTGTCAGTTATCATCATTGTGATATTTGTGTCAGTTGTCATCACTGTGAAATTAGTGTCAGTTGTGATCACTATGATATTAGTGTCAGCTATCATCACTGTTATATAAGTGTGAGTTGTTGTGTCTCTGATATAAGTGTGACCTGTCATCACTGTGGTGTTATTATCTGCTGTGATCAGTGTTATCATCAGTTGTCGTAACATTGATATTAGTGGCAAATATCTTCTCTGCAATATTAGTATCCAAATGGCATCATCAACACCTTGTTGTCAGCTGTCGTTACTGTAAAAATAGTATCAGATGTAAAAACAGCAACATTAGTGTCAAATGAGATCCCTGCGAAATATTAGGGTCAGCTGTCATCACTGTGATGTTAGTGTCAGTTGTCACCACTATGATATCTGTGTCACCTATTATCATTGTGTTATTAGTATCTTTTGTCATCACTGTGACATTGGTGTCACCTGTCATCGTTTTTTATTAGCGTCAGCTGTAATCACTGCGGTATTAGTGACAGTTGTCAACACTGTGGTTCTAGTATCAGTAGACATCACTGTAATACAAGTGACAGTTGTCATCACTGTGATATTAGTGACAGTTGTCATCATTGCGATATTATTGAAAGTACCAGTTGTTATAACTGTTACATCAGTGTCCAGGCCACCATTGTGGTTTTAGTGACAGTTGTCATCACTGTGATATTAGTGTCAGTTGTCATCAAGTCATATTAGTGACAGCTGTCATTACTGTGGTATTACTTACAATTGTCATCACTGCGATTTAGTGACAGTTGTCACCACTGTGATATTAGTGTCAGCTCTAATCACTGTGATATTAGTGGTAGTTGTCATTACTGCAATGTTTGTGTCAGTTGCCATTATTGTGATATAAGTGACATTTCTGAGCACAGTGAAATTTCTGAAAGTTGTCATCACTGCCAAATTAGTCTCAGCTGTCATCACTGTGATATAATAATGCCAGTCGCAATCACAGCGAAATTATTGTCAGTTGTCATCACTGTGGTATATCAATGTCAGTTGTCATCACTGCAAAACTATTGACAGTTGTCATCACAGCGATATTAGTGACAGCTCTCATCACTGTGATATAGTGATAGTTGTCAATTACTGCGAAGCTAGTGTAAGTTATCATTATTGTGATATTGGTGACATTTGTGATCACTGCGAAATTTGTGAAAGTTGTTATCACTGCAATATCAGTGTCAGCTGTCATAACTGTGATATTAGTGTCAGTGGTCATCACAGCGATTTAAGTGATACTTGTCATTACTGCGATGTTAGTGTCAGTTGTCATTATTATGATATTAGTGACATTAGTGATTACTGCGAAATTTGTGAAAGTTGTCATCGCTGCGATATTAGTGTTAGCTGTCATCACTGTGATGTTAATTTCAGTTGTTACTACTTCGATATTGGTGACAATTGTCATCACTGGAATATCAGTGTCAGATGTCATCATTGTGATATTATTGATAGTTGTCATTACTGCGATGTTAGTGTCAGTTGTCCTAACTGTGATGTTGTCATGACTGCTGTATTTGTGACAGTTGTCACCACAACAATATTAGTAATAGTTGTCATCACTCTGATATTAGTGACAGTTGTCATGACTGCTGTATTTGTGTCAGTCGTCACCACAACGATATAAGTGATAGTTGTAATCACTGTTATAATAGCGACAGTTATCGTTACTGCAATATTGGTGACTGTAATCATCACTGCGATAATAAAAAAAGTTGTCATCACTGTGATGTTAGTTATAGTGTTCGTCACTGCGATGTCAGTTTCCGTTGTCATCACTGTGATTTAAATGTCAGTAGTCATCAGTGCGATATTAGTGACAGCTGTCATCACTGCGATATTAGTGACACCGGTTATGACTGCGATATTATCGTCAGTTGTCATCACTGCGATATTAGTAACAGTTCTGACCACTTCGAGTTTAGTGACAGTTGTCATCATTGCGATATAAGTGTCAATTTTTAACACTGTGATATTAGTTAAAATTGTCATCACTGCGATATTAGTGATTACTATAATCACCGTGATATTAGTGACAGTTGTTATCACTGTGATGTTAGTGAAAGCTGTCATCACTGCCATATTAGCGACATCTGTCATCACCGTGATATTAGTGACAGTTGTTATCACCGTGATGTTAGTGAAAGCTGTCATCACTGCCATATTAGCGACATCTGTCATCACTGCGATATTAGTGTCAGTTGTCATCACTATGATATATTAGTGTCAGTTGTCATCACTATGACAATTGTGACAGCTCTCATCACTGTGATATTAGTGATAGTTGTCACTACTGCAATGGTGGTGTCAGTTGTCATCTCAGCAATATTAGTGTCAGTTGTAATTACTGCAATGTTAGTGACAGTTGTTATCAAAGTGATATAATAATGTCCGTACACATCACTGCAATATGAATGTCAGTTGTCATCTTTTCAGTATTAGTCGTTTGTCATCACTGCGATATTAGTGATAGTGGTCATCACTCTTATAGTAGTGACAGTTGTCATCACTGTGGTGTAAGTGATAGTTTTTGTCACTGTGATATTAGTGTCAGTTGTCATTACTGCTGTATTTGTGACAGTTGTCATCACTGCGATACTAGTGTCAGCTCTCATCACTGTGATATTAATGAAAGTGTCATCACTGTGATATTAATGACAGTTGTCATGACTGTTGTATTTGCAACAGTTGTCACTACAGCTATTAGTGATAGTTTTCATCAATCTTATGTTGGTGACAGTTGTCGTTACTGCGATATTTGTGACAGTTGTCATCACTGCGATACTAGTGTCAGCTCTCATCACTGTGATATTAATGAAAGTGTCATCACTGTGATATTAATGACAGTTGTCATGACTGTTGTATTTGCAACAGTTGTCACTACAGCTATTAGTGATAGTTTTCATCAATCTTATGTTGGTGACAGTTGTCGTTACTGCGATATTTGTGACAGCTGTCATCACTGCGATATTAGAAACAGTTGTCATCACTGTGGTGTTAGTGAAAGTTTAAGTCATTGCGATGTTAGTTTTAGTTGTCATCAATAGTCATCACTGCGATATTAGTGACAGTTGTCATCACTACGATATTTGTGTCGGTTGTCATCACTGCGCTGTTAGTGACATTTGTCATCACTGCGATAATAGTGACAGCTCTCATTACTGTGAAATTAGTGAGAGTTGTTATCACTGCGATAATAGTATAAGTTGTCATTATTCTTATGTTAGTGACAGTTATCATCAATGTGGTATATTGGTGTTAGTTATCATCACCGCGATAATAGTGTCAGTTCTCATTATTGTGACATAAGTGATAGTTGTCATCACTGCGATGTTAATTTCAGTTGTTACTACTTCGATATTGGTGACAATTGTCATCACTGGAATATCAGTGTCAGATGTCATCATTGTGATATTATTGATAGTTGTCATTACTGCGATGTTAGTGTCAGTTGCAATTATTGTGATATTAGTAAGATTTGTGATCACTGCGAAATTTGTGAGTGTTGTCATCACTGCGATATTAGTGTCAGCTGTCCTAATTGTGATGTTAGTGTCATTTGTCATCACTGCGATATTAGTGACAGCTCTCATCACTGTGATATTAGTGTAAGTTTTCACCACTGTAATATTAGTGACAGTTGTCATCACTGTAATATTAGTTACAGTTGTCGTCACTGTGATATTAGTGTCAGTTGTCATCATTGCAATATTATTGACAGTTGTTATCACTGCGAAATTAGTAGTGGCTCTCATCACTGTGATATTAATTAGTGATAGTTGTCATCATTACGATGTTAGTGTCAGTTTTCCTTTTTTGTGAAATTAGTGACATTTGTCATTACTGCGATATTTGTTACAGTTGTCAACACTGCAATATCAGTGTCAGCTGTCATCACAGTGATATTAGGGTCAGTTCAAATCACTAGGCTATACTAGTGTCAGTTGTCATCACTGCGATATTAGTGACAGCTCTCATCACTGTAATATTCGTTATTGCTCCAACACTGTGTTATTAGTGTCAGTTGTCATCACTGTGAAATATTAGTGTCACTTTTCATCACTAGATTATCAGTGACAGTTTTCATCACTGCGATTTTAGTGACATCTCTCTTCACTGTGATTTTAGTGTCAGTTGTCAACACTGTGATATATTAGTGACAGTTGTCATCACTGAGATATTAGTGTCAGCTCACATCAGTATGATATATTAGTGTCAGTTGTCGATTCAACTATAAGTCTTTTGGCCTTTATTCATGTCCGACGCATTTACTAAAAGAAGTTAGCCACATAATCAGTCAGCCCCTTTAATCTCTACTTAACATGTCTTCCCTCTAGGTACCTACCCCAGAATACTAAAATTAGCGAAAATTATACCAATATTCAAATCCGACGATGTTGAAGATCAAAATAACTATTGGCCGATCTCACTTTTATCAAACTTCAATAGAATATTTAAAAAACTAATATACGTTATGATGTCGTCTTTTATCAACAAACACGATCTTTTATACACTGCAAAATATGGTTTCCGCAAGTCTCATTCCAAACAACATGCCATCCTCCACATAGTGAACACTATACAATCTAACATGGTCAAAGGGTACTATTCATGCGGAATATTTATTGACCTAAAAAGAGCGGTAAACCATAATATTCTTTTTAGCAAACTTCAACTTTATGGTTTTCGTGGTGTAATCTCTGACTTGTTCATACGGTTTTCGTGGTGTAATCTCTGACTTGTGCACATCGTATTTGAGCAACCGAAAACAAACTTTCGAGATCAACGGTGCTATTTCTGAGCAACAGTCCATTGATTGCGGATTACCACAAGATTCTGCGATACTTTGTGACACCTGTTATGACTGCGAAATTAGTGACGGTTGTTATCACTGTGTTATTAGTGTCGGTTGTTGTCACCGCGATATTAATGTCAGTTGTCATCACTGTGATATTAGTAACAGTTCTGATCATTGCTATTTTAGTGACAGTTGTCCCCACTGCGAAATAAGTGTCAGTTTTTATCACTGTTATATTAGTGACAGTTGTCCTCACTGCGAAATAAGTGTCAGTTTTTATCACTGTTATATTAATGACAGTTGTCATCACTGCGATATTAGTGACAGTTGTTATCACTGTGATATTAGTGACAGTTTTC
The DNA here is from genome assembly GCA_027574985.1 of Umimayanthus nakama. Lineage (NCBI taxonomy): Eukaryota > Metazoa > Cnidaria > Anthozoa > Zoantharia > Parazoanthidae > Umimayanthus > Umimayanthus nakama. Next base: position 6,079 of record JAOBRG010368371.1, on the reverse strand, counting down.
ATCACTGCGATATTAGTGACAGCTGTCATCACTGCGATATTAGTGTCAGTTGTCATTACTGTGATTTTAGTGACAGTTATCATCACTTCGATACTAGTGACCGCTGTCATCACTCCGATATCAGTAGTGTCAGTTGTTATCACTGCGATATTAGTCATAGCTGTTTTCACTGTGATATTAGAGAAGTTGTCATCACTGTGATATTGGTCGCAGTTGTAATCACTGCTATATTAGTGACAGTTGTCATCACTGCGATATTAGTGACAGCTCTCATTACTGTGATATTAGTGACAGTTGTTATCACTGCTGTAGTAGTGACAGTTGTCATTACATCATTTTCATCATCATCAATTTAATTATACAAGTAAAATTTACATTTGTTTTATTGCACTGATCCGCAAATAGTTAAGCCATTCGAGGCAGATCAGTCTTAATAGAAGAAGAATAAACTACCAAACAGAGGAATATAAACACATAAATAAATAAACACACACGGACTGCCAACCCCCCCCCCCTCCTCCCACTACCCCTTCCATCATCCATACTCACATATTCACACACAACGGGAATATCGAAAATTCTTTACAAGGAAAGCATTTCAATAGACAATTTACTTCTCGAAAACTAACAAAAAGGTGTCTTTCTTATGAATTGATCAGTTATATTCCTAGGTGCTCTTTCATGGCGAACATCATGCATTAGGATGCATATATTTTCATAATAGAGAAAGCTGATTGGTAAAATACCAGCACCTAGAAAAAGGGGAATCGCATGATCTCTTAGTTTCGTAAAATAAATAAAGCGCAAAGCCCGTTTTTGTAGAATAAAAATCTTGTTGATATGACATTTTTCAGCAGAGCCCCAAAGAGCTATAGCATAGGAAATGTTTGGTCCAATCAAGGAACTTTAAATTTGTATGAGTGTTTTACGTGGAAGAAAATGTCTAAGTTTAGCAAAAGTTTTACTAATTTTAATTGTTATTTGATCAATATTTGATCAATATGGTTTTTAAAAGATAAGTTCTTATCAAGTACATTCAAGGTTTGACTGGCTTTGTTTTTCATTGTCAAACATTTAAAGTTTTGGCTGATGTACTAGTGCTTTTTGGTGTGGACGAAAAATTACATAATTAGATTTTTTTATATTAAGGGTTAATCTATTTGCTGTCAGCCATTCATATACTTTAGTGAGTTCAGTGTTAGCAACAAATTCAAGAAGATGTAAAAGTTTATCAGCATATAGAATGTTGGTTTCATCAGCAAAGAGGAAAAAATTCAACCTTGTAGAAGAATATTGGATCTCGTTCATATAGATTAGGAACAAAAGGGGACCTAGGACAGAATCTTGTGGTACTCCACAATCAATGGACTGTTGGTCAGAAATAACACCGTTGATCTCGGTAGTTTGTTTTCGGCTGCTCATATACGATGTGCACAAGTCAGAGATTACACCAGGAAAACCATAAAGTTGAAGTTTGCTTAAAAGAGTGTTATTGTTTACCGTGTCAAACGCTCTGTTTAGGTCAATAAATATTCCGCATGAATAGTATTATTTGTCCATGTTGGATCGTATAGTGTTCACTATGACCAGGTTTGCATGTTGATTGGAATAAGACTTGCGGAAACCATATTTTGCAGTGTATAAAAGATCGTGTTTGACGATAAAAGACGGCAATCTAACGTATATTAGCTTTTCAAATATTCTATTGAAGTTTGATAAAAGTGAGATCGGCCAAAAATTTTTTTTGATCTTCCACGTCGTCGGGTTTGAATATTGGTATAATTTTCACTAATTTTAGCTTCCTAGGGTAGGTACCTAGAGAGACAGACATGTTAAGTAGAGATGCAAGGGACTGACTGATTATGTGGCTTACTTCTTTCAGTAAATGCGTCGGACATGAGTAAAGGCCATAAGACTTGTAGTTAGGCATGGAAAGAATTTCCAATCATACTACATCGGATATAACCGGCTCAAAAAAGAACGATGATTTAGGAGATTTAGATTTTAAAAGAAAACTGGCGAAGTCTTGCCGCGAGGATGGAAGCCTGCTGTCTAACTTGCGGCCAACTGACGAGAAAAGTTTATTTAAAATATTAGAAATTTTAGAAGGGTCCTTGTTCATTTCGAGATTATTTTCAGGATCTTTCATTTTAGCACAGTGTATAGACAATTTCCGTTTTCTGGATAACAGACGATTAATCCCTTCCCAGGTTTTTTCATGTTTGTAACGTTATCCTAAAAATATTTGAAATAATACTGTTTTATGCAAGCTCTTATTAATATTTTGAATTTATTTCGATAAAATCTATATTTCTCCTGTTCATTTGTTTAAAAAAGTTTGTTTTTTATTTTGATAGAAGTTTTAATACCTCGATTAATCAATGGTTTATGCAATTGCTTTAATTTACGTTTAATTACGGATTTAACTGGGGCGATATTAGTGACAGTTGTCATCACTGCGTATTAGTGATTAATGTCATCAACGTGAAATTATTGACAGTTGTCATCACTGTATTATTAGTGTCAGTTGTCATTATTATGATATTAGTGACATTTGTCATCAATGTTGTATATTGTGTTAGTTGTCATCACTACGATATTAGTGTCAGTTGTCATTACTGCGATATAAGTGACAGTTGTCATCAATGTGATATGTTATTGTCAGTAGTCATCACTGCAATATTAGTGTCAGTTGTAATCTCAGCGATATTAGTGTCAGTTGTCATCACTGCGATATTAGTGACAGTTGTCATCAATGTGATAATAGTGTCAGCTCTCATCACTGTGATATTTTATTGTCAGTAGTCATCACTGCAATATTAGTGTAAGTTGTAATCTCAGCGATATTAGTGGCCGTTGTCATTACTGCGATATTAGTGTCAGTTGTCATCACTGCGCTATAAGTGACAGCTCTCAGTACTTTGGTATTAGTGATAGTTATCATTATAGCAGTTTTAGAGTCAGTTGTAATCACTGCAATTTTAGTAATAGTTGTCATCACTGTGATATATTAACGTTAGTAGTCTTCACTGCGATATTAGAGAGAGCACTCATCACCGTGATATTAGTGATAGTTTTCACTACTGCAATGTTAGCGTCATTTGTCATCACTACGAAACTAGTGTCAGTTGTGATCAATGTCATATATTACTGTCAATTGTCATCACAGCGATTTTAGTGTCAGCTCTCATCACTGCGATATTAGTGTCAGTTGTCATTATTGTTATATTAATGACATTTTTCATCACTGGGATATGAGTGACAGATTTCATCACTGGGATATTTTAGAGAACTGCGGCATTGGGTCAAAAGTGTCAGTTGTCATTACTGTGATATATTAGTGCCAGTTGTCATCACTGCTTTATTAGTGACAGCTGTCATTACTACGATATTAGTGACAGTTGTCATCACTGTGGTAGTAGTATCAGTTGTCATCACCGCGATATTAGTGTCAGTGTTTCTCACTGTGATATAAGTGACAGTTTTCATCACTTTGGTATTAATGACAGCTCTCATCACTGTGATATTAATGATAGTTGTCATCACTGTGATATTAGTGTCGGTTGTCATCACTGCGATATTGGTATCAGTTGTCATCAAAGCAATATATTAGTGACAGTTTTTATCACTGCGATATTCTTGACAGCTGTCATCACTATGATATTAGTGACAGTACTTATCACTGTGATTTTAGTGACAGTTGTCATCACTTTAATATTAGCGACAGTACTCATCACTGTGATATGAGTGACAGTTGTCATCACTGCGATCTTTGTGTCAGTTCTCATCTTTTCGCTATAAGTGACACTTGTCATCACAACGATATTAGTGTCAGTTGTCATTTTTGTGAAATTAGTAAGAGTTGTTATCGCTGCAATATTAGTGTCAGTTGTCAATGTTGTGATATTACTGAGATCTCTCATCACTGTGATATTAGTGATAGTTGTCATCAATGCGATATTAGTATCATTTGTCATCACTGTGATATTAGTAACAGTTTTTATCACTGCTATACTAGTGACAGTTGCTATCACAGCTATTGTAGTGATTATTGTCTGTACTCTGATATTAGTGATAGTTGTCACCACTGCTATATAAGTGTCAGTTGTCATCACTGCGATTTTAGAGGTAGTTGTCATCACTGCGATAATAGTGACAGCTCTCATCACTGTGATGACAAATGATACTAATATCGCATTGATGACAACTATCGTTAAGAGTGATCACAACTGACACTAATAGCGTAATAATGGTAAATGATACTAATATTGCAGCGATGACAAATGGTAAATGACACTAAACTAAAATGCAAACCATTTTAATATTCTGTTGTTTGTAGTCAACATGTGCAAAGTTCAATCCTTTTCTACTTACACTTTTTGTCACATTTTTAATTTTGTTTTCTCAGCATTTTTAAATATAGGGGCTAAGTCTCAATTGGGACGCAAGTCCTGTTCCTTACCCCTGTCACACCCAATTTATTTTGATGTTAAATTTTTGTTTGTAATTAAGTGACGAATTGAATAAACTAAACTCTGATATATTAATGTCAGTTGTCATCACTGCATTATTAGTGTCAGTTGTCAGCTCTGCGATTTCAGTGTCAGCTCTCATCACTGTGATATAAGTGAAAGTTGTCATTACTGCGATGCTAGTGACAGTTGTCATTATTGTGATATTAGTGACATTTGTGATCACTGCGAAATTTGTGAAATTCGTTATCACTGCGATATTAGTTACAGCTGTCATCACTGTGATTTTAGTGTTAGTTGTCATCACTGCAATTATAGTGTTAGTTGTCATTACTGCGTTATAAGTGACATATGTCATCATTGTGATATTAGTGACAGTTGTCATCACTGCGATATTCTTGACAGCTAACATCACTATGATATAAGTGACAGTTGTCATCACCTCGATATTAGCGACAGTTGTCATCACTCAGATTTATGTGTCAGTTCTCATCTTTGCGCTTAGTGACTTTGCATCACTGCGCTATTAGTGACTGTTGTCTTCACTGCGATATTAGTGTAAGTTGTCATTATTGTGATATTAGTGACATTTCTTATCAATGCAATACTTGTGACAGTTGTCATCAATGTGTTATATTGGTGTTAACTGTCGTCACTGCGATATTAGTGTCAGCTTTCATCATTGTGTTATTAGTCATAGTTGTTATCATTGCGATGTTACTTTCAGTTGTTGTCACGGCTATATTTGTGACAGTTGTCATCACTGCGATATTAATGTCAGCTCTCATCACTGTCTAGGGTTGATGTAAGACTGTGGAATTCAATTCCATTTTCTACTAGGAAAAGCTCCAAACATACGTTTAAGAAAAAGATTAAAAATTCACTCTTTTCAATGTTACAGAATTAGGAGAGCTATTTCGGAATCGAGAGAGCTATACAGATTTTTCCTGGTTATGTGTTTTAAATGAATTACAATTTTGCTTATAATCACACATCATATTAAAAAAAAAAACTGCAGCACATTTTTTTTCTTCAAAAGTACTTCCCATCCTATGAACTATCCAGTTAATAAATTAAATAGACTTACACTTAGTTATACCCTAGTCATACTTTATATTCACTTGCTCAGTTTTCCTTTATAATAAACCAATTGTAATCCATTGGCCTAGGCTAGTTATAACTACTTGCAGGCCAATGGAATATAACCAACTTGTAATAAATTAAATATATATAAAATCTGAAAATCTGAAGAGGCTGTTAGGTTAAAACTTGTGACTTGTCTATGCAATGATCAAAGGTGCATTATCACAATATTGTCGTTATTGGACTCCATCATTGATCAAGAAAGCTTTTTAAAAATGTCTTAAAATACTGATAAAGAACAAGTTAAAAATTTACCACTTTTCCAAAGTCTTGGTTCAAATATCGAACTTTGGTCTCAGCGCAGATCAATAACAGAGAACAGGAGTAAGTGAACGCTTTTTAAAGCAAGCAGTGACAGTTTACAACTCGCAATCTCAATACGAAAACGAGCGTCTTCCAGATTTCAAAGCTTTTGGTAGGTCACCGAGCAACGTGTACTTGTGTAACTCCCATCGCAAAGAGTT
>JAOBRG010368360.1:0-12008 GCA_027574985.1 Umimayanthus nakama | reverse complement strand
AGGAGAGGGGGACTACCATATATAACTGACCAGGATGCTTGTCGAAATTTTCAAAAGCAATCCCAAATAGTCAGTTGCTATAATGTATGTAGCTCCAACCAATTGGTTTGTTGTTAGTTTGTTGTCAAGTTCGTTTGTACTGTGGTTTGTACTCCCAACGGTAATACCGCTGATCCAGACCACCAGGGACGCGAGACGAAAGCCAACCGAAAATGGCAAATATTTGGGATTTATCAGAGAAGAACGAGGCGATAAGAAAGGTGCTGGTAAGGAGATAATTTTATTAAAATATGAGTACAATGACTCCCACAGCTCATGGTTTGATTTGGCAAGTGTCCATATAAGCCCTGACTTGCGTCACAGAGAACTGACACTATGGAAAAATGAACGATGGCACCTCACAAGTTTGTTATATCGATGATCATCCAAAACAAAGGTCGGGCGGTAAGCTAACCAACTGTTTTAAATTTTATTGTCTTCTACCTTCCTTTTGTTGTGTTTGAACACGCACTCCCTGGCCTAAGGAGATGCTTTCCTGGTCTTTTGACAAACTTTGAATAAGGCCAACAAAAATTGATTTCATGTCACGCGTCAGCGCCCGCATGGGATATAGGCACTGCATGAAGAATTTTTCATTTTTCATTATTTAGTTTCGATAAACAAAGATAACAACAATTTGATCACAAATTTTTGACTCAAAAAAAATTTTCTTACCTTTTCTCGACCTAATAGTCGTTGTTGGCACATCAGAGCGAGATTTGCAAGTCAAACATGTTATATTTGCATTCGCTGCATGTTGAGACTATCAGCTTTGGAATTTGAACAATGTGATTTTTTTATTTGCGTAGAGTGCTTTTTTGACACAACAAATCATGTAAATCTTCATTTTCTTCAATATCAATGATATTATAAACTGAATAAACAGATTTATGCCTTCGAAACAATACATGTCCAATACAGAAAATTAATGGATAATGAAAAATGAAAAATTCCCTCGCCAATTTTCTGAAGGTGGCCGTGACGCTAAACATGAAATTAATTTTCATTGTCCTGAATATTTTTCTGGTTCAATTTTTGTTATAAGAGTTAAAGGTCAATAAAATGAACTGTAGCCTGCACCTTGAAAGCAACTTAAGACATCATTTTGTTATCACGTGCTTCTAGGGGTTACTTCTCTACAAACAACACCCGAATACCAGGGATTCTACAGCTGTAGAAGTCGTAACGTCGACTCAGGTACAATTCGTAAACCAACAGCCTTTTTCATCGTAGATACACATGCAGTATTGTTACATTCGATTGGCATTAGAATTATATAATAATACCAGTGATTTAATTAGAGGTGTTCAGATTAATTTAATGTCAACTTGATATAGGTTCTCTGACAAGCTAATTGCTTACTTAAAAATTAGTAAATCCGTAAATACCAGCAGCACAGATGATTCAGAGCATGCTACACATATCTTCGCATTCCATTGAACTTACAGAGCCAGCTCGACCTTAAACAGCACGGCAAGTCCCATGAACTCAATTGGAGAGAGTCTTGCTTAGCAGAGGTTTTCTTCAAGCGCAAAATCCTCGAAGAGCTTTAAATAGAACAAAAAAAACAACCCAAAACCATTGCTTAATAAACAAGTCAGTCGTACAATGCAAAATTATTCTGGTTCCCAGCCGGAACAAAGTAAAATTGAGCATCGATTTATAAACGTTTGACGCGAACAGCTTTCGTTTTCCTTTATGACGACTTTTAAAACGGAAACGTTTTGGTTTTAGCCGATTTTACTATCTTTTATGAAACTTTTAGCCTATTACTCTTAACTTTTACTCCGTTCTCAGGGACAACAACCGATTTGATATTTTTTAAACTGAACAGTGTGACCATTTTAACCCCGCGACAACCAAGCTGTTTACATTAACAAAATAACCCAAGGGGGGGGGGGTCTGATTTGGAGCCCCCTCTCCCTCCCCAAAGATATCAAATGGTTGCACTTAAAAGATGCAACTAGCTTTGGGATAGCTTATTACTTTTCATAACAATCAAGTTTTAATTAGGATGTGTTGTTAAGGCAATAGTTGTTTCACAACATAACTGCATTGATGAAAAATACTCCGTATTGTAATCAGTTAAAAATAGTTCGAACTGAGCAATAACAACCAGGTATCAAGGGTAATTTCGGATAAACTGTGCACATACCTTGTTTGTGATGACTCTACAAAAGATAGTTAATAAGTAGAACGTGAACTATTTCTTTTAACCAGGGCAGCAGTGAACATCTGTCCAGATCTACCAAGGGACCATGGGTAACCACAGCACATCCCAAGTGTGTGCAACAAGGCAGGATTCCGAGTAAGTGTTGTAGAACTAACATAAAACTTTTCCCTCACTCAAAACTAATTGGTCTTTGTTTTCTAGTTGAAACTCTGAAGTTAAACTATATTTAATTAAAAACTCTCTCTCCCTCTCTCTTTCCCTCCTTACTCCCTCCCCCCTCCCTCTCTCTCTCCCTCTCTCTTAGTTTGTCACGGCTTTTCTGTAAAGCAGCATTTTTACTGATGTAAATTCTGTGTTTAAATAAAGTTTCATCATCATCATCATCATCTCTCTCTCTCTCTCTTACAAACCTATTTCAGAATTAGTATTATTACAATTATTGTTATTATTTTTATTATTATTATTATAAACTTCGTTTTTAACACTCACACTATATAATTATTTGATTACTATTTCATTCATTTAACCTTCCACTTTGGTTTCTTTTTATTTGTTTTTTCAATTATCTTGTTTATTATTAATTTTGTGACAACAATGCCGAGGTGTCTGTTGGGCAGGGTTGAGAGGGATTATATAGTTTGAAATTAGTTTTAATGTGGTGGTATCATCCTGTTCTAGTTTTCCCGAGAATTTGCCAATAACAATAATAAAAACATAAATTATATAATATAAGTACTAAGTTAATTAATTATAATAACTGTTTTTTTGTGTGTGATTTAACCTGGAACTGTCATGCTTGCATATAATGTATTGTCTCTAGTGTTCATCAACGAGTGATCACCATTTTATGTATTTTATTTAGTTGTTTTATTAATTAAATTGTAGCTAAAAACCTTTTAATGACACTGACATATTATGTTGGCTGATGTAGCTTAGGGTTTTAGTTATAGTTTAAAAAAATACAGTCTTTTCGTTTTGTTTTGTAGTTGCACAATTTTTCTTTCTGTATTTGTTTGGCATGTTTTGGTTTTTTTAGTTTATTTTCTCAATCTTTTTAACTTTGTTATCTTTTCATATGTTTACGAGATTTATTACTAGTTTAAACCTCGACTAGTTTATCAAACTGCAAGCTGTCTAGAAATATTCAGTAGTAGAACTAGCGAGGTAACATTAACAGGAAGCGTGGCCATTGTCATTCTTTCTGAACAAGTCCCTCTGTCTCTGTCTCTATATAGAGACATAGATCTGTCTCACTTTCTCTGTCTCTGTCTGTCTGTCTGTCTCTTTATATATGTATATGATCGAACACTGATGAGTGCGGTCTTCGGTCCGTATGAAACAGTTCAGTCTGTAAGATTAAAACAGGAATCCGAATGAAAACTTTGTCCGTACATCTATGTTTATGCACGCTCTATCCCGAATTTCGGATGTTTAGCACTATGTATTGTTATTGCTCATGCTATTGTTGTTGTTATTGTTTCTGTTATTAATTGTTATTGGCTTTACTTAACGTTGTCATACAAGACATAATATTGTAAGGTGTTATAGTATTAATAACAATAACTATAATGACCAAAGGAGTGCTAATCAAAATACTATCTTTAACCAGGTGTCCTAGCTGCTTAAAGGAAAGTTAACAAAGATGTTGATAAAGACAGTATGATAAGGAGCATAGCCAGGATTCTCCCTTGGGGGGGGGGGGAGGGTGGTTTTTGTTTTTAGAGAAATGGTGACTTCTAGTAGACAGACTGGGACATAATAATAAGGGTTATAAAGAGGTAAAACAGAAAAAAGGGGGGGCACCCCCCTCTGGCTACGCCCCTAATGGTAAACTAAAACTATCCAGATATTACATTTGAAAAGACGGACTAACAATACGTTACTCGTTAGGAAGAAAAATAAAATATCTTATATAAAAGCTAGGATATCAAAGACTACATTATTAATTTCAACGCAGAATATTCTTGATTCTAAAGGTATTTTGTACATCAGCCTACAGGTGATCCTGCACTCCAGCCGCGAAGTCCTTGTGAGGTTTGGGGGGCACAAACGAATCGTAACTGTGGTCAATGGCTCGTACCAGTCTCTTTTGACGGGTTTCCAGGAGACTTTCAGAGACGTTTTGCACGCCGTCCCCCCGAGCGCTATTGAGTTTAGGCGCTGCCAACACGATTCTCAAAGTGGCGGTGAGATAATCACCGAAGAAGAGAGCATAGACTATCGCGTGGTTTACGCAAACATTAAGTAAGCCAACTCTTTGTTTTTAAGTAATGGTCGGAGTAAGAACTAGAGAGGTCAATGGTAACTGAACGCAAAAAGGTGCTGATTGCGAGATTGTTAAAAGCGCTTACCTCATTGGCTAAAACATGCAAATCTACTATAACTTCACCAGTTAGTACATTTATTTAACACTAGTTTACCAGCTAAATTCCTTAATAGTATTCCTTAATAGTGAAAACTCTTCTGATATAACGCAACAAAAATTCCATGTTGCATTGGGAACATAGAAAACTTAAACCCTTTGATGGTTATTGATTTGTAGTTTGGTGATTGGATAAAATTTTGTGACACGTACAAAAGAAACTTCGCTTTAAAACAAAATATTATATTTTTTCTCAAAAAATGTGTTGCATAAAGGTTGGTGTGTTCTCAGGATGACAATCTTAACATGTTAAACAGAAGGTTCTCTAGTTTCTAAATAGATTGTTACAAAAAAGATATTACTATATTGAAAAAGACGTGAAGTTGCTCTCTGCGTCAGCCAGAAAAACTGTTCTCCAGTGCGAATTGGTTGGGTTTTTTTTAAACTCAGTTTCAACGTTGTAGTGGACGTGTATAATATTTTTCTCATTCTCGTTAACATTATGGTTATCATAGATTTTGTTATTACCTTTACTATTATTGTTAATTAATATTAATATTATTAGAACTAAGGTTATTTTATTATTGCTGTTGTTACTTTTGTTGTTGTTGGGTTTTTTTATTATGTGGCACCTTTACAATTGCAAGACAGTGCAAGCTGTGAGGAAGACATTTTCGCGACGGAAAACTTAAATGTTGGAATGACTGACGGAGAAACTAAAATACTATTGCGCTTAAATAAGTTTCAAATAACAGAATTGAGATATGTTTGATTACCTTGAGTATGAACAATATAAGGCACTGTTTTTCTACTTCTTACAGGGATACAGATGAGTCGGGATCCACAGACACAACGTAAGTAAACAGGTTGAACAAAGGAAGCAATGTTCTACCTCACTCAAAACCGACGGGTGTTAAATCTACAGTTCACTAAGCAATACTGACAACAATTCCATACTACACTCTTGTCCATGTCACTATGGCTACCATCGATCTCGACTTTGTGTTATACAGCAAAATGTAATGATGAAGAAAAAGAAGAAGAAGGAAGAAGAAGTAAATTTTGATAAAGAAGAAGAAGAAAATGAAAAGGAATAATAATAATAATAATAATAATAATAATAGTAATAATAATAATAGTAATAATAACAATAGTAACAATAATAATAAAACACTAGGGTCATCAAATTTAACTCCTTAAATAAAGTGAGAAAAAAGATAATTCTAAAAGCAATGGAAGTTATCTGCAGCAGAAAATACAATTGTTACGGACACACTGTAGTCTATAAATGTAAAGTATCAATGTGATCTTGCCCACAGATAACAAGACGTCCAAAAGCGGATAATTAGAGGCTGGCGTTTAACTACTCGATCTAGAAAGTCCACAGTTTAGCTCCAAGAACTTTTAACAAGTGCTTTCTAAAACGTGCTATCAGAGTAATAACTTCTTATATATTAATGGTCCACTCTTTCGATATGCCAAAACTTTTGACCATTTTGAATTTGATGGCACAACACATAGTGTTACCAGGTAAAATGTCGAGGCGTGTTACTGTATGTTTCAAAAGTCAGTTACCTTTTACTGTTTTACTATTTAATTTTAATTCATTTTCTTAATCTATTATTACAACATTTCGAGGCTTTTGTTTGCGATTGATAATTAAGATAAAATGTAGCTTGTAGTTCAACCTCTCTTGATAATAGCTCTGGAGCGAGCAACTGAGGTTCCGCTCTGGTCGATGCTGCAGTGGACGTTCGGACTTGTAGTTTGGGTTACCACTCTTTTATTAGCAGAGGCTGCATTGGAGATTAGGGTGGAACTCCCGAGAGCTTTCTCCCTATGAAGTGCCAGTCACAATAGTGAAACAAATCTGTGCTGTAGTTGTAGTTTATGTGCATCTTTTATTGCGTTTTGTTGTAACATCAGATATTTAACAATTTAATCCCCCGAACTAGAGGTGAACTGAAATATATATTTTACCGAGCCGCAAAGTGGCAAAGTAAATATATTTCACTAGGCACTGACACTGAGGGGGATAGTTGTTTTAGTATTAACCAAACAGGTGGATTTTGTGTTTGCAGGAGTAGCTTCTGCATTCATTTGACGAATTTCCCCTTCCGTGTCAGAGGCAAAACGAGCCGCCATTTTGAAAATTTCTTCTGGAGGTGAATATAGGATTTACCATGTCTGATGAACCCATCCTAGCGCACGTAAAAGTTCTATCCACCTGTTTGGTTAATACTAAGTATTGTTTTCTAGTGAATAAAGATGCTATTACAACATAATATTATCTTTATTGTTGTTACTGTTATTATTGCATTATCACTGTTATAATAATATCTATTGTTGTTATAAATGTTATTATTATTTTTATCATTATTATTATTATTCCAATTAGCAGCCAGGGTGTGTTTCCTCTTGACGGCAACAAGTACAACATCTGGTCATTCAGCGGAGGGTACCTGTATACTGACGGGACAACCTTGACAGCAAGTGGCAAGGCCGACGCAAGCGATGCTGTGGGGTGTAAGTAAAGTGAATGTCTATGAACGGCACTCGAAGCTCGATTCCAACTTATTTTTGACAAGAAACAGTTGTCAGTCCAACGGCTGATTTAAGTGTGACGTCATAGTCTACGTCTTGACTCGTTTAATTGTAGAATATAACATAGGAGTCAACTTGAAGATCCAAACACACCAAGCTGATACAACGTTCAACTATTAGGACGTTCAACTTAGACAAGCCCTTATGGTTTTTTGGACGTCCTGTACCCTACACTATTTAAATTGTATTCTATATGTAATTTCTATCTTGTATTAATTTCTGGGTCGAATAAAGACAACGATCCTATTATTATATCTAACCTGTTATTAGGAGTACTTTTTGGTTCGAGAAAAAGCTCAGCTTGCTTGTTCTCTTACACGAAAACCCTGTTTATCCATCCACTCTTAAACTGAACTAAGTCCCTTAACTCCAGAAGACATAAGGGGGAATGGGTCAATCTGACCCCCCCCCCCCCATCTCGATTTTTTTGGCTTAAAACTTCTTAAAACTTTTGTTCTTTGACCGATTTCCAAAACCTTTGGCACAACTGTTGTTTGTTTGTTAAAACATCTTTTGACCCTAATTAGGTGACGTCACGACTGATGACATCATCACAATAAGTCACGCAACCGTATGTTGTCTACGAAATTGGAATGTTCGCTGCCAATGCGACTATTATCGTCTAAATACTGACAGCTTCACTTTATTTCTTGTAATTTTGTATTTTCCAATTGCTAAACAATGTTTTCTCACTATTTTCAGTGTTCAATTCGAAAATTTAAAAATTCGAAAATCCAGGAGGGCGGCCCCATGACGTCATATGTATACCAAATATCAAGTCAATCAGATTCAGAAAGGTGTCAAAAATCTAGGGGAGGGTCAGATTGACCTCCCTTATGCCTTCATGTTACTATTTTTACCTTATGCCTTCTAGGGTTAATGTTTGTTTAATTAATTTTTTAACTTGTTGTGCTGAATTGTTACACTATTAGGTAAATGGATTACCAAAGAGGGCCCTACAAAGTACAGTCACATATCCTGGTGATTTTTTAATAGTAATACGGGGAAAGAAATTGTGGCAGATAATCAGGGAGTAAGAGTTGCGGTGAGTGACTAGGGCGTGGCTTATTTCTTAATTTTTAATTTTAAGTAATTGTAGTTAGTTGTATAGAAAAATTACTGCACTCTGATTGGTTGGGAGCATTTTTGTAGATCCCAAACAGTTCAATTACAAGCCAAGTTAGTTCAATTACATTGTGATTGCACTTGTTGTCAAAATCACGGCCGCGTTTGCCGAGTGCAGTGACGAGCTCATTCAAAATTATAAAGACGAATTCAAAAGCAGATAAACTGTAATAACCACCAATAGCTGGCTAAGAGTGTGGAAAGCCTTAGCAAAACAAGCTAATTATAGTGAAGATAGAAAAAGCTACCAACCAGAAAAACATAATTTTGCTTCTGACTGATAAAACCGAACAGCACCAAGTATATTATATTAGAGTATAGGTGAATTTAAGTAGTGTATCTATAGTTAAATATGGTGTGGTATGGTACGGTTTGGTATGGCATGTTATTATATGGCTGACTGATTTCGCGTGCTGTGATTGGTCAATTCCAGGTCCGTAAGTAGCCCTACGGACCTCTAGCTCTCGATGACCGTTTCAAATCCGGAATAACCTAAAAAGCCATATAATAAACATCTTGTTAGCTTCGTTTACTCAATCCGTACCTCGAACTCGGCTATTAAGAGGTATGTATGGTATGGTATGATATGGTATGGTATAGTGTGGCATGGTATGGTATGGTATGGTGCGGTGTGATAATGTATGGTATGGTATCAGGGGTCGACCTACAATTTTTTAGCCACTAGCAATTTTTTGCTAGTGGCATAAATTTTCACTAGCAAAATGCCAAAAGCCACTAGCAAAAATATAAAACGGCAAAACAGACTACAAGTTATAATAGTTTCCTTCACACAATTTGCCGGGAAATTATGTGCAGAAAAACCTGTGTAAGTTTTAATTTCACAGATTTTAAAACTTTCACATTGTACATCAATTTGATGAGAATTAAGTCAACTCGCAGTGATTGATTTTATTACTCTCAAAAAGGAAAAATCTGGAAAACCCACTCGCATTTTTGTGAGTAGCGAGCGGCTAAATCGAGCCTGGTATGGTATGGTATGGTATAGTATAGTAAAGAGTAAAAATCTAACAGTTATTCCCCGAAGTGGAGGTGAATAGTGAGCAATTATTCACCGAAGCGGAGGCGAATAGACCAGGGTATGGGCCTTTCACCGACACTGAGGTGAATAATTATGTTAGCATATACCAAACCGGTGAATCAGTGAAGTAAAAAGTTGCAATCTTTGAACTTGTATGCCGTTCTTTTGAAATTTGTAAGCAAACCAGAAGTTGACAATTGTTTCGTGTTTATAGCGTTACGATTTCTGTATCTCTTGTGAAATTGAAACATAGAATGATGTTTGAAAACAGAATGCGCGCGCCATTTTTGATAATAACCATTGCAATTTTACTAATGAGCAATTATTCACCGAAGTGGAGGTGAATATACTGGGCTTTTCACCGACACTGAGGTAAATAACTACACACAACAAGCTAGTCAATCAGTGAAGTAAAACATTACAATCTTTGTATTTTTATGCCGTATTTTGAAATTTGAACACAAACTCGGAAGTTGACAACTGTCTCGTGCTAGCTTTACGATATTTTGCTTCTCTTGTAAAATTGCCGGGACAAAGGTCTATAGAATGATGTTTCAAAATAACACCTTACCTTGGAAAACTCCCAAGTCAAATTTCGTCGCTTTCTTTTTATTGATTGGGATGGCTTTCTCATTTATATCTGAAGTTTTAGCTTCGCTCAAACTTTCCGGAAACCGAGACGCCATGTCGTCACTTCCGTGTGCAGTCATACGCGCCAGGAATATCCAAAGATATTCCTAGATAGGGAACCAATCAGAGCTCGCAAAAAAACTATTCACTGGTTTGGTGTATGCTAATGGATTAAGTAAAATTGCACTGGTGATTATCGGAAATGGCGCGCGCTGATTGGTTGAGAACTTCGTTCACTCTCGCTATAATCATCGCTAGGTAATTATAGCAATGACGCATGCGCAAAACATGTTTAGGCGCGTGTTTTCTTTTAAAAATGAAAAATAAAACTGTTTTAAAAAGTTTGCGAATAATCACCAGTGCAGTTATACTAAAACAACTAGTCGCCTCAGGCTCAGTGAACAACGCGATAGTCACCATGACTTCGTCTCGGTGACTATTCGCCGATATCCATCTCGCCTTTGGTGACTTATTGTTAAATATTCTACCGAGCCTACTTTGCACAGACACCAAGGGGAATAATTGTTTTAGTGATTTCCCAATCAGTGAATAAGTCGTTTTAAGTGCTCTAGAAAAAGGTAGATTCGTATTTTCTATTGTCCAATCCGAGCGCACATAAAGTGCTAATTACTTGTAAGGCAAGTCTTGTACCTCGCCCGGTTTATGTCGAAAATTTTCTTTATATCTCTGCAGAACAACTATAACAACTATTAATGAGTATAGTTTAGTACACTTAAATAATATGTTTTCCCAAAGTCAGATTTAACTGGTTCTTTTCACTTGTGCAGATCAAGCTATTTCACTTATTTAACAGATAGCCAGTTATTTTTTTTAAACGCGGAGCAAGCCTTATCTGTAGCCTGAAGGTCTCAGCCTATCAGCCAACAACATTTTCAAAGCACTTATATGGTTGAAAACAATGAGAGTTATTCAGTCATGAGCAAAGTTGCAAGTTTGCTTTCCTCTGTCCGAGTCACTGCGCTGCTTCGCCAGCGAAAAATGATTTTATGTTGTTGTGAGATGACTTTTATAATTACTGCCGAACTCACTTACAGTCTCATTTTTCTGAGAGTTATCTCGTCGATTCCTTAAGTACGTGAAAAAAATACATCACTTTCGCTCAAAAATTCCTTGAACTTTCGATGCATACATGGTTTACACTCAATCTGCAATGGAAGCGAAATGAAAAAAAAGAAAAGAAATGAAGCGAAATGAAATGAAACGAAATTATAAAATTCGTCCTTGTTTGATCATTTGCAGACGCCTGGTAGCACTACAAGTGGCAGCAACCTGTTTGTTCCTCACAGGGTTCCTGGCACAACATATTTGTATACCTACACTGCCTTGCAGTTGGAGCCTAAAGTGACTGAATTCCTTGCGGCTAATTGGGACGGAACCATGATACGAATCAACAATACATCTCCAACAACCGCGGCAACAAACACTCACAGGCCTCAGGCTTTGTTTGCAGCGTTCCAGCTGGACTAGGAGAGTATAGGTGTGAAACCGATGGAGACTAATACACTGGGGCAGTAGACCCCTTCATGGTTTCCGTTGCCGCCATCTGGGTTGGGAGGCAGTTTTAAAATGTTTGGTAGTTGTCCCATGGGTACCCCCGTAGGTATGTGGGCGGCAAATGGTAGGGTTTACAAGCCAATCTGGCCAGAAATTTGGTAGAGATTTTGACATTTTATTCGGAGATTAGATATAAAATATAGACTTTAACGTTTCTTGTCTCAAATTGGTAAAGATTTAGACATTTTTGTTGTGAAATTAAGCTAAGCCTAAGATTTTTAACATTTTGGTCCTAAATTTATTAAAATTTTTGACATTTTTGTTTCAAACTTATAAAGATTTTCACGTTTTAGTTAGAAATCGGGTATAGATTTTGACATTTTTCTCTGCAATTGGTAAAAGACTTTGACATTTTGATGTTATTTTTACGGTGGCCCATAGAGGACACTCTAAATTCCACCTTTTTTTTAAATCGCGACTTAGCTAACTCGCGATCGCGACTTACTAACTCGCGATCGCGA
>JAOBRG010368349.1:0-12008 GCA_027574985.1 Umimayanthus nakama | reverse complement strand
GCTGGCGGTCCGTACGGCTACTTACGGACCTGGAATTGACCAATCACAGCACGCGAAATCATTCAGCCATATAATAAATAAAATTACTGGCCTTGCGCACAGTACTGGTTACAGTTTCCGTCACATCCGACAGATTGCTCATTTCGTGTTTTTACTTCCGGGCATGAAATGACATGAGCATGTAACCAGTACCAAGTGCAGGGCCTACTAAAAAACTGCTTCAGAAGGAAGTCAATCCATCAAATACAAACACATGGTATACAGATTAAGGAAAGTTTAAATATCCGAAAGAAAACCTTGTACAGGTCATGGCTAATACTCTTGGACAATTTCTGTTGAATTCTCTTCAAGGATACAAAACAACCTGCCTGAAAAAAGGCAGACACAAAGAATAACTTAAAATCCATTGTTTTGAAATTTGACTTTTAAAAACTTCAACTAATTTTCTGGCAAGATACAGTTTTAATAAACTTATTCTAACAAACAACCATAAAGTTTAAAGGTTTCCAATTTTTGTAAACTATATTTTGAAATCCAGTAACAAACGTATATATACATACATGAATCTAAATGTAATCTTAATTTTACATACTATATTTACAAAAAACTTATTACACACTCAGATTTCCGAAAATCAATTTGATTTTACAGACAAAAATGAAAGTGAACTTCTGCTAGGGTTTTGATCAAACCAACCCAAGGGGACTGAATCATGCATCCTCCCAGTGGGGGGGGGGGGGTCAGAAGGGATTATTTGGGGTTGTTACGTAAAATACAACCAGGTTGTATTTGGATATTGCATTTTCAATCATTTTTTAAAAAAATTCATACATGTTGTGTCACAGTTGTATTTCTGGTTCGTGTTTAGGAGAGAACACATTGTTAGCCAAGAAGTTCTGTAACTAAAATATTATAATATTGTCCCACTGTCAATTTCTAGTGCACAATTCAATAAACACCATGCAAAGGTTATGTTTCATGCTGAAGTAACAATTATTAATAAAACATACAGCTCTTGATTCTGTTTTTGCGGTGGAAACCCTCACTCACAGACACAATCAGAAAAGCTTAATAAATATAATGTATAATTGAATGTCTGCTTTACATGTACATTTAAAGTTACTATGTCAGTCAATTAAAGTATTAAATCTTTAATATAAATTAGACATGAAAACATGTACAGTATACCTAATTGTACATCATGCTGAGATTCTTTAAACTTAAGAGTTATGGGATCTTTATTCACATCAAGAAGTTGTCGACATGTTTGTGGAGAAAGGACTGCACTAGAAATGGTGTGGCATTTAACAGGGGGTCTGCTGTCAAAAAGGAAACCTTCCATAACACTCCAGACAAAGTACAGAAATTTATCTATAGCTTCTAAAAATGTTCTGGAGAAAAAACACACATGTACGACTCGGGCTCCTAGAATAATTGTCAAGTGTATTGTGTTTGAGCACAGCAGATTTTATTGCAACTAAACTACCATCATTTCCCTGATATAAACAGAGATTTTTCTTGGCACACAAAAATAGAGAGAAAAGAAAAAGCTCTGAAGAAATTGTATCAAAATCTTCAGGAGCATCTGGGAAGGATGGAACAAGATAACTCTAGGAGGAGACTGGGGCCCAATCTCTTTCTGGCCATTTAGATCAGGCACCATTTGGGCCAACAGATACACGCACACAGTCCATGAGTGCAAATAATGTAACTCGCAGACAAGTTCGGTTGCACAACCAGTTTGACCAGTGAGTCGAGTCCAAAATCTTGGATGACTTATCCTGACATGGTTTTTTCAGAGATAAATCTTTTCTCTTAATTTTTCACGTGCCAGGAAAAACCTCTGTCATCAGGGTATACCATCGTATAATACTGCATGAAAACCCAGATCTTGATACAAAACCAAATTTTATTAAGAGAAACATGTAAAAATAACAAAAATTAAATCATTATGATATCTTAATACATTGTTCTTCAAAATCTTCAACCTTAAGAGGTATTAACACCATAATTCAATATACTGCTTACAAAGTACTGAAAATTAGAAATTTAAATTATTAGTATTACAAATTTTAAAAGACCTGAATTGTAAATAAATGTAGTGCTAAAACACTTACATCATTGTTGATTTTTTTACTCAAAAAATCTGTTATATGAAACCAATAGATCACGTATTGTTTGTAACAAAAGTTTATAATTAATCCCCATCCAAGTGACACAAACTAAGGAAACATAATCATCTCCTTTTAGATATATCTTTTTTTCAATTTGAAACAGAATAGTTTTCATTTCTATTTATAAACTGTTATTAATGCAAGTTTTAGAGATCATGTTACAGTTATATAACTGAACATATCAGGCTCAGAAGGCAGGAATTTGTTTGAATTAATTATTTTGTTGAATCTAACAATCAAGTGCTTCTAACAAAAAACAAAATACTTCTAAAACACAGAAATAAAACTTTAATAAAAGGGAAACATAAATTGAACAAAGTAAAAAGTAACAGTCCAGTATGCCAAGAATGTTCTAGACCTTCTAACCAATTCTTTTGGTATTTCCTGTCTCAATATTGTAAGAATTCATATGATAGCAAACTCCTTCATAACAGCAACTCACAGCATTGCAACTACAAAATCCCTAAATTTATTTTTTTTTGTAAGGAGTTTCACAAACAGAACAGATTCTTCCTAAAAAACAATTAGTATGTTAATAGTCTGGGAAATGGAAACTAAGATGCCACAGGGTCCTCAAATACTCCTTTTAGAGAAATCAAATGTCATGACTATATAAACTTGGAATTCAATTAAATGTTAGCATGTGCAATAATAATGAAAGTGTACCTATCTGAACAAATAGGTGCAAAAAAATTACAAAATGAAGACATATTTACCCCTACCATGCCAACAACACAGAAAAACAATCGTCTATTATAATTATAAAATAATATACATTATGTTTCACAAATTTAGCTAACAAAAGAATATTTGTCAGTAAAATCACATTTAATATTCACATGACTTCTCCCCTGTTGATTGATTTATATCAACAGAAATAAAAATATATAAATTTAAATCCACATATCAGTGCATTAGTGAAAAACAAGACTTAATAGTTGTGAGTTTTGAGTCTAAATAAATTTCAAACAGAGCTTGATTAAAAGATCGGGGCTAAAACATTCGACTGGCTACCTCATATCCTGAATGGCATATTGCCAAGAGCGTGTTCAGATCAGAGTAATCATTGGTAACCTTGACTTGACGTTGTTGCCCTGGGGCAAGCAAGAACATCGTATCAAATCACTTCTACCAAACTGTAACACTTTCTTCAAAATTCAAAAGTCTTCTTCTTCAAGATTTGAGTTTATTAAACTGAGGTTCTTTAAACCAATGACAGAGTTTCTCAATACTTTTAATCCCTGAATGAAAAGCACCAAAAAAAAAACAGTGGAAGCAAAACACATGTAAATTTGACAGATCACATTCTTAAACAAAGAAAATTTGCTGAAATCATGCCAGATAAACATATTTTGGGTCAAAGCTTCATACTCAGATCACAAGCTTCCAAAGAAATTTGGTTTAAAATCAGTGATCAAGTGCGACTTCAAAACTAAAACTGTTTATACTAGTGTCATAAACATAGCAATTAAATAAACTGTACTCAAAGCTTCTTTGTCTCGGGCTGTTTCATGGTTAAGAGATTTGCATAATTATTGATGTGCAAGAAGATTCTGTTTGAAACCGAAATGACAAAATTTCCAATAAATACTCCAACAAATAAGCTTTTTACAAACTTTCAGATGAATACAAATTACTTTATGAAGGATCACTTACAGACAAAATGTGATTTAAAAACGTTCGTTTGAATTGATTTCTTCCATCAAATTTATAATAACAGATAAATCACCCAACCATAAATTTTCTGAAGGCCAAATAGCAAACAGGAACTTTTGTATTATATGCTACGACACAAACAGATACATTATTTTTGAGTGTTATCATAAGACATTTTCACAGCAAGAAATCTTTAAAATCTGTTATTTAACAGACACCATTTTCAAAGGTTTTGACCATATACTTATACGTGTTTTGCAAAAGTGAAGTTGCTATTGTTATTTCAAAGATGGCCGAAGACATTGCGATATTGAACATAATTCATGTGTGTGAGCCAAAAATGTGCAATATATTTGACAAATATTCAAAACATTAAATTTGTGTTTTCAGTTTAAATTGTTTAAGGGTTTAAAGATAACAGTAAACTGGATTGTCTAACCAGCAGTATTTTTTTTAAATCTACAGAAAGACCAAGTTTTACATCACAATTGAAAGTTACTACGTTTAATTAATATCAGGAGCATGTGGTAATGTGTTTATCTTGCGAGATCATTTTTCTGCGATATTCCATTAGGACTTGAAAGAGACAAGCTTTTTGTCAACCGCATGTCAGTTTCATTGCTTCTTGAACTCACTTTAAATTTCTCTTTACAACTCAAAAAAAAGAAGACGATTTTGCTGGCAACGAGATTAAATTTCAAAACCAAAATCACGACGCATTTGTATTTGTATTCAAATTTCCTATTGTCAAACTTACAATACGCATCTGGAAAAACGCACGAGTCTAGAGCGCGAGTCCGATCAGAAATGGTTTGCTTTGGACTCGGAAGTCCACAAGGGACAGAGAAAATAACCTTAAATTTGCAAGTTCCTTGACTTTAAAAATCAATCCAAAATACAAATGAATCGAGTGACACATTTTGATAGACCGACCGGAAAACGAAATCAGAATGGAGTTGAAATGCAAATTAGTATTGCTATTGTTTTTGTTATTGAGAAAAATCACTAGTACCTCTCGCGACCGTTAATAATTTCCTTTGCATTACTATCAGTGTTTCTGCTCTTTCATTAAGTACTTGCATGTATTTAAATCATCAGACAAACATTTTACAGAAAATAAAAATAAAACAGCGAATAAACAGAAGGCGGTCAGATAATGAATCAAACTTTGTTTACCGACACGGCAATTGAATGTAAAACTCGTTGCGTGTGCGGTTGGTTTTGAAAAAAAAATGCAGTGCCGCTTTCCTCCTAAAACTAAACTTATAGCCAAATTTATTCGGGTAAAATTTCTTCCCAACTGCACAAGTATTTTTATGGCGTGTACGTGTGGTTTTCAAGAAGTTTTGGACATGAACGCCAAGAGCAAATTTTGATCGGAAATTTAATGAACTCTTGGCCAGCACATGGTTTAACATTCTTTAACTTCCTACCCGCGCGCTATAGAAACTATAAGCCGAAAAACAAATCTCATATTCAGTAAGTCAAACACCTAAAAATGGTCAGAGGTTTTATTAGTGACCCGCTTTTCATAAAGAAATAAACTTAACATCTCGAGTGTATTATTCCCTCATTTTCCAACGATAAATATTCATGTTATATATACAAGCAAGTGGCTCGTCGTAATATATGTTCCATATTTCATTGCTAAATTTTATTTCTTATGGAGCTGTGATTTCTCTCTTATAGTTTCCTACCTGTACCAAAAATGTTCGGAGAATGAAAAATTATTTTCTTGTCTACAAAAAGAAATTAGAACCACAGAAATACTCGAGCACGTTTCCTAAATGATTTTCAAAGACGCCTTCACAGAATCATTGAAGCATAATAAGTTCAACAAACAATTTTCACTGTTTCGCAGATTTGTTAAGTAGCTATTTCAGCAGACCTTCGTTTTCTCATATAATAAATCAGAAATAAAGTCTAATATTTTATCTGTTAAAAATGTGAAAATATCTTACCTCTCCGTGGTCATTACGCCTTCCCTCCGGAGTATCTTCAGGTTTGAAATACAATCTCGCGGAAGCAAGTTTGCTGTCCGTACTCGCATCGTACCACACTAATTGCAGTTCAGCTATGCATATCGGTTGTGTGCTGGAATTCTTCACAAAATAGAATTCGCCGAGGCAATAATTCGTAGCTTCACCATCCCGAATGAGTCTAAATCCTCTGTAAAAAGTGTAGGATCCGTGGCGACCACAACTCGAACCGATCCACTACAAATAAAAATCAATAATTTAAAGTCAGTTAGGTAGTAAATCTGTCAAGGTATGTTTCGCGCGAATTATATAATATTCTCTTAACGCGGCCAATTTTCATTCTAATTTCAAGGCGAAATAGCTACTAAATGCAACGAAAATTAACCCAGTGAAATCCATAAAATTTAGTCCGGGAAGAGTAAGAAACACTGAAAAATACCTGTACTTCTATTCCGGGCATTGTAGAGTTGTTGCCCTATTATCAACATCACTGAAACAAGCAGTCGAGTTTTAATTTAGACCGCGTCACGTGACAAGAAACGAAAACGTCATCGATAGTTTGTCAAATGGCAATTTCCACGCCTCGTCCACGCGGTTCGGTAGTCGGACCGGAAAATCGGGACACTTTGCATCACAAAGGAACTCCTTTTTAACACAAACGTGAACTTGTAAACTATTTCCTTTTGAGCTGACTCTGATTCATGTTTCTCATCCAAGAAAGTGACGTGACTGATTGAACAAGTTATGTTGTTAAAATTCTCCACACCCCCTCCCCCACATCCTGGGTTTGTCCACATAAATATGAATGTTGAAACAATAACATAATTAAGATGACGGCAAGTTTCGTGTTAGCATCGAGTTAATTTTATTTTAAAATCTGTAATCCGTGCTAACGTTATAATTGAAAAATTTATGTTGTATTATTTCAAAGTAGTGAGCATCAAAGCTACAACTGGATCAACTTTGATGCAATGTTATTTTTTGATAAGAATCTACTCATCAAATTGAACAATAAACATTCTTCAATGTGATATAAAGCAATTTAGACTGACATCACACCAAGGGAAATTTATTACTGAATATAAAAACACTGACTGAATAGAATGATGCATTTTTTGATCAGTCTAAACCTACAGACTCAAATAATTTCTGTGTAGAATTATAAAATATATTTTGTTGAGAAATTTAAGTTTACCTTAAATATTAGTGTTTCCTAAACTAACCCAAACACAGTGTAAAATTTAAAGTACCACATTTAAAGTATCACATGGAAATGTTTGACCAAAAAGGAATAATTTAAACTTGCTTAAAAAAATAAATAAAAAACTTACTTGAAAATGAGTTGTTTGATTCATTCTAGAAGCCAGTCTGCTCAAGCATGGATCCCACTCAAGAGAAATAAAACTACAAACATTTGCATCTTTTTAAATTTTAATATGAGCCCCAATTCCACAGGTAAAATGTTTTTAACAGGTACAATCAAAACCAGCTGACTTTAAAATCTATTTCTTTTAAACTGTCATTTCCCACTAATGAAAAAAGATTTTATGCAAATTTAAGGTTAAGGTTTCAAGAATTTATTTAATATTCTATAGCCAGTGACAAAATAAATCCAAGTTGTAACTTAAACTACAATTTCTAAGCAACCTGTTTGGAGGCAGAAATCAATATTGTTTTTGCCTCTTCTAACTGTTTTGATAACATTGTGAATAACAGAGCTGCTGGTAGTACCTGAGAAAAATAAATACACCTAATATGGCATTCAATAAACTTATAGCACAAGCTTATGGAGAACTGACTCAAAACACATGCTTTTAAAACTACATGACAAGACAAGTTTTATAAAACATCAACAGTCAGGAATTCAAAGATTTCTTTATATTGCATTATAATTAAAAGCTATTTTCACTAAGAAATTCTAAGTTTTATCCCCGAATTTCTTCACCCACAAAGAAGTTCCTTGGAAGCAAAACTGAGTTTTTGTGCTGTTGTTAAACAAATCTTAGATTTTACTATTATTTCCAAAGTTGAACCAACTGAGATAGAAAAAATAGAACGAAAAAGGAAGTAACTTATATCTTAAAGGACGTTAGCTAGGACTATTCAAGCTATATCTAACTCAAGAAAAACTTGAACAAAATTATTAATTATTAATAAAACCACTAATAATGTATTCCACTGCTAAACAGCATGCTCAGTAGCAACTTTCTTAAAATACATTGTATCAAAGATGTTAAAATGGAAGAAATTAATTCAAACTTGAAGGCTTGCTCTTTAGAAATTTCACAAAATTTTATTCAGCTACATTTATTTAAAAATAAAAGCAAATAAGAATAGACAAGTTTTCGCCCATGCAGATAAAACAGTTTTTTTCAAAACTAGTCTCCCACTATTAAGTTTTGGTTAACTAGAATTTGATCGTATTGAAGTTAGTTGTAAGTTAGGAACTTTGACTAAGTTATTGAAAAAACAGTTTCATATACTCCAGCGCACAAAATAGCCAAGTGCATGACCAAACTGGGGAACAGGCATACAAAAGAACTTTGGATTGCTAAACAAACTTAGGGTTAATGAAAAGCCAAAATATTATTGATTTGCCAGAACAAATTCTAATGGCACTCCATTTTTTTTCCTTTTTTTATGCCCTGTACTCACATTTCAAGCACTAAAAAGAAAGAGTGTTTGTGAAAGATGATTATAATTTTTATCAAAAGGTTTATTGAAGTATTTTTAAAAATTTTGCTTTAACCACTGGTTGACAAATGAGTCCAAAATAAAGTGAATTGGCACAAAACTATTGTTGATAAGTCAGGCTTGCATACAGAAACATGCATGAACTGCCAGAGTAAAACAATTTAAACAATTCCCACTTTGTAACAGCTTACATACAGAAGAACTAATCTAGAAACTTTTTGACTTTTCTACACATTCAACAACATTTTACATGTAAATGCTACTCTTTCTCTGCCACAAAGACTAAAATTTTATTTAGATTTATGAGCGACATATTCAATACATAGTGCATAGCAGTATTGTTAATTGTACACACACTTCTACAGCCAGATAGTCTTTTGAAAATTTCAATTATTGCGATTGTCTTAATGTACAGATGGCTGAAAAGAACTTTAATGCTTTGAATTTGTTGGTTAGCATGTATAGAAGAGGCAGCAGCAAAATACTAAATAAATGTTTTAAAAAAACTATTATTATTATCATCATCATCATCATTATTATTACTATTATTATTACTGTTATTATTATTATTATCATTATTATTATTATTATTATTATTATTATTATAATTATTATCATTATTATTATTATTTAACTAGTAATTTTAATGTGATTTTTGATGAACTTATCCAGATCCATACCTGCCAACATTTGGAGATCAAAAATCAGGGCGTTTTCATTTTTGCTAATTTTATCCTCCTCCCTTGCCACAGAACAAATGCTTCAGCTACAGCTACTGAATAGTAAAAGATCAAAACAGATTGATCATGCACTGCAAATATTCTAAACCGAAAACTACAACTAAGCCATTACCTACGGTTCAGATCAATAAAGGATCAATAAAGGAATTTTCTTCTCAATTTACCTCAAAAAACATGGAAAAACACTGATTTAATATATTTATGTCTTAAATATTACATTAAAACAGACATATTTCCAGGCTGATGTTCAAGAAAATCATGACCTCCCAATTTGAAGCCTTTGAAAGTCAAAAACAGGGGACTGTCTGGAAAAAATCAGGATAGTTGTCAGGTGTTCGGATCATGACACAAGTTTTCTCTCACCGGTTGACCAAAATGTACTTCACAGTTGATACAAACTCAACAACACTGAACTGACAAGCCCATGACCCTCAGGTGCTTTGCCAACTGAGCTACAGACTTGTATACGGAGCAACATCATTTGCTGGGTACTTGTACTACATGTAGATCTATCTATATACTGTGTTCATACAAACTGGACAGACTGCAGTTCTCTTGTGTCACAAGTACCAAAATGAAAGAGGAATGCTACAGGTCCTCAAGTGACGGAAGTCAGACAAGAAAAATAGTTGAGGACCCTGGAGCGGTGATAGATGACTTAAAACATACAAATTTTTTCTGATACTTGTAATTTTGGCTTGCAGTAAGCAGCACTGTTCATAACCATCTATTGGCATGCCTGCTGCGACTGTTAACTAGTTCTCTTGTTAATGTTACCACTAGTTTAGCACTATAATTTTGCTATTTTATAACTTTTACCTATTTTGTTTCCAATAAAAGATATCTGAAAAGAAGTACTATGGGATACGTAATTCTCGATTCTGATTGGTTGTAGGCAGAGCTTAGTAGTACAAAAAGCCAAACAAAGTGCAAAAATCCTCAAGGTTATCATTCACCTTGAGCGGTGTTTTCATTTTTCCATTTGTAACTCCATTAATAAGCATCAGACACCCACAAAACTATATGGGTCGGGCGTCGAAAAATCATCAAATTAAGTTCAAGGTCCCCACCCCGGGAACACAAAATATATCAAAAAACAGATATCGAAACTTAGATATCACAGTGAAATCAGCGGTCACGACATAATTCGGGCTTGACAACGATCAAACTGCCCTCCCCCCGGGAAGGCCAGTATCGTCAAATGGCCAGCCCAGGGGACTAAAAATCGTGTCAAATGCCCGCCCTATGCCCGCACCCCCCCCCCTCCCGGGCTTTACATTGATACGTGCATAAAGTAGTTTCAAAAAAAAAGAGGCAAGACAGTTCTAACTGGCGGCTTCCAAACTTAAAAACTAAAATTTGCTGGATTTGATCTTTGTCATATTCGATTAAATTGCATTTGTGTTGGTGTACAAAACGTTAAGTTATATGATGTTTTCTTCGTTGTATTTATCTGTTTTGCTTCAGTTCCACCAAACATGATTTCTTTTGACAACGCCTGTAACATTTTAAGAACTAGGGGACTTGGAACAAACCAGACTTGCTGGCCACGTGACAAGATTCAAGATGGCGGTATGATTTTTTCTCATTCAAATCATTCTGCGTTTGTGCCAAAAATTGAGGATAATTGAATGAATTGAACCTCTTCAAAGTTCAAATGAAAGTTCTTCATGGAATTTATTTTGTCATCCAAATACTCCAGAAAACACAACAGGTTTTCGATCGCAATCGTAATGTCTAAATGAGCTGGATAAACATAAACTACATTTTTGTTTCGATGCACTTTTCATTTTTCTGTAACTTCAAATTTCTTGATGCTGTATTTTTTGTGTTACTATGCAAATTACATCGCCTGAAACCAAAATTTTAAGTAAA
This sequence comes from Umimayanthus nakama, assembly GCA_027574985.1. Taxonomy (NCBI): domain Eukaryota; kingdom Metazoa; phylum Cnidaria; class Anthozoa; order Zoantharia; family Parazoanthidae; genus Umimayanthus; species Umimayanthus nakama. Next base: position 890 of record JAOBRG010368349.1, on the reverse strand, counting down.
AAAATGCACAACTCGACTAGAAAGGTAAGATTGTAAGAAAAATGTGCTTATTATACAGGAATAAATTGGGTAGTTATCCCGCTCATCTCCGCCAGCTGATAATCAACCCTCTACCAAGCCAGTAAAAAAATGTTATTGGTGTGTTGATTGCTCTTCATTGCTTCATTCACTTAAGTCCAACGTTGTCTTGGTCCATTACAAAAGAAATACACTCAGTACTCTTAAGATTTGTAGTATTTTTAAATGTAAAAGTAGGAACAAAACTTGTTTTGAAAAAGGTAAAAAAGAAAAAGACATGAATATTAATGAAGACCCCCAGATCCAGAAAATGGACCCCCAATTTCAACAACAGGGGGTCCAATGGACCCTCATGTTTCCGATCCTAGATTTATCACTGTTTACACATAAAAATTTTAGAGAACTTTAACTTTAGGGGTGTCAGATCATTTTGGTTATTTTACTTTCCCACTTGGTAAACTAATGGTTATCAGACTTAGGGGGACCTTGCTATATAAGGATGTATGAGTTTTCGTGAAACTTGAATGTTAACTCTCATGGTCGATGGTTCAAAACTTGTAAGTGAAAGCTTGTAAATGATGAGAAGACACTTTTGCCCCCATAACTTTCCAAACAGTTGTAAAATAGCACATGCTCTATGGCAAGCTGTTGGCTGGCAACTAGTATTAATACCAAATAGGATTATAAATTTAAGTTTAGTTGTAGTAAGTTATACATGTAGTGCTCTGAAATAATCCCAAATAATACCTACTGAGCGTTAGCCCTAGATAGGAAATGGGCCCACACAGAGAAAGCGAAAAAATCTCTGACCCCGGTGGGGTTTGAACCCACGACCTCCGGAACAGATCACCGTTGCTCTACCAACTGAGCTA